>JAQQSK010009470.1:0-13074 GCA_028658325.1 Potorous gilbertii | reverse complement strand
CACAAGAATGAGAAGAAGCATGAAAAAGTAAACAGCAAGGAGAAGTCACAAGGGACTTACCAAAGTTGAACTGTTTACATTCCTACATGGAAAGACAATATTTGTAACTCCTGAAATTTTTCAGTATCTGGGTAGTTGGTGGTATTACACACACACACACACGTACACACACACACGTACAGGTGTGCACACACACACATTCACACATGCATGCACACACAGAGACAGAAAGCACAGTGTGAATTGAATAGGATGGGATCATATCTTAAAAGAAATCAAGGTAAACAGTGAGAGAGAAATGCAGTGAGAGGAGAGAGGGTAAAATGGAATGGGGTAAATTATCTCTCATAGAAGAGGCAAGCAGGAGTCTTTAGCAAATTCCTTTTCAATCATTTGGACAAAAAGCTGCTTTTCAAGAACTCAGGGCATCTCCAATGATACAATAACTTCAAGTCTTAGCTTAACTGATCATCATCCATGCCTCTGTTACTGATGATGATGACCATCATGATGAAGATGGTGATGATAACAGCTGTAGCATTTATATAGCACTTTCAGGTCTGCAGGTTACTTTATAAATATTGTCTCATTTGATCTTCACAATAACCTTGGGAGGTAGATGCTGTTATTGTTCCCTTTATAGATAAGGAAACTGAGGCAGATAGAGCCTAAATCTCTGTCACACATCATGCAATTGTTAAGGGTCTAAGGTCAGATTTGTATCCAGATCTATCCTAACTCCAAGTCCAGTGCTCTATCAACTGACTCATCTAGTTAACCTCTCTAGTCTCAATGTTCATAATTAGGTTCTCCTTTCCATAGGGGGAATTACTTCATTTTTGGGTCACTAGCAAAAACCCATATTCTATTTCAGTCTTAACATTCCAATCACTATATTGTGATGATGTGGACTTAGTTTCAGAACTCAAGTTGCAGACCTATCTCTAAATGGATATTAAGCTGAACAACATAAATTTTTAAATTTGAGTTTTGTCACCTGTGAAATAGAGATACTAATCGTCTTAACATTACGAATGGACAGGATCACCAGCATTATCAGACCTATAGGAGAATGGTGCCATGATGGAAAGTGGAAGGACTGAAATAAAAGGAAATAAAGAATTATCTCTTAATCCGATGTAGTGATAGCATCCCACTGAAGAACAACTTGTGGAGGAAGTAGGAGCTGTGTATCTACAATGGAATGTGGTGACCTTGAAATTGTTCTAATGTAGGGCTGTTGCACAGGAAAACATATCCTCTTTGAAAATAGTGTGCTTCTATGGACAACATGTTGTCTCAAGGAAAGGGAAACAAAACTCTGGGAAGATAACTGGCACTAAGTAAGGTCGTGGACACAGAAAATAAATTTCATGGTAGAGGGAAACAAGACTGATCATGGATTGAGCAGGAGATAGCATCAAAACACAAGATTTGTGGACACAAGGTAATTTCTATCATGCTGTCATGCTTCTCTAATCATCACCTCCCTCACAAATTGAAGGTTCTAAGAGTTAGGAAAAACAGAAAACAAGGAGATGTTGGGCCAAGATCTACAAAGACAACACTATAGACATTTTCAAGAAGAGGAAGAGGAAGAAGAAGAAGAAGAAGAAGAAGAAGAAGAAGAAGAAGAAGAAGAAGAAGAAGAAGAAGAAGAAGAAGAAGAAGAAGAAGAAGAAGAAGAAGAAAGAGCAGGAGAAGAAGAAAGAGGAATTGGAGAAATAAGGTACAGAAACAGGGTAAATAAACAAGAAATAAAAATAATTCCATTAAAGAATAAAAATGTGGGAGGGGGCAAGGCAGGGTGATTAAGAAGCAAGCTGGCCTCGATTGCAATCAGCTGCCCCCTCCTTGCCTCCTTTTGTGATTCTTCATCCTTCCTCTTTTCTCTCCTTCCTTGTCCCCTTCCCTCCAACCTCTCCCTCTCCCCTTTCTTTTTTTCCCCCTCCTCCCATATCCCACCCTTCCCTCCATTCTTTTTGCCACCTCCCTTCCCTGGTCTAGATGATGCCGTGTGGAGATGGAGGCCTTCCAAGTGGCTGTCCCAGAGGGATGGGACATCAGGGGGTACCCCGTGCAGGAACATCTTGTTCTGTTCTGTGGACCAGAAACCAGGCTGAGCAGCCAAAGCAAAACAGAACTAGTTGGGTCCAATTTCTGTGTTCTATAAAGCCAGGCACTGGGAGGAGGTTGGTACTTAGCCCTCCAAATCTCCAATCAGAGGGGAGAGGAGGCTGAGGGAGGTGGTATCAATCAATGCTTTAGTTAGCAGCTTGGTAGTGAGTTTCAAAGTGATGAGCTAATCCTGGGAGGGGCATCTTGTTCCATGCAATTGAAACCAGATAGGACAGCAGATGAAATATGGAACTATCTTCCATTTTCTTCTTTTTTTCAGAATTTTGAATCTTGCAAGCTGTATGATTCGTTGGCTAGATCATTGGACCTAGAATCAGGAAGAATCAGTTGAAATCAACTCATATGCTTATTAGTTTTGTGATCTGAGTAAGTCATTTAATCTTTGCCTTGGTTTCCTTAACTCTAAAATAGAAAGTTATAATAGCATCTACCTCACAGGCTTGTTTAAAGGATCAAATGAAATGTTTGTAAAGCACTTAGCATAGTGTCTAGAATATAGTAGGTGATTAATAAATGTTAGGAAGTTAGATGGCACAGTGGATAATGTGTCAGGCCTAAAGTTAGGAAGACTTCAGTTCAAATTTAGCCCCAGATATTCATTAGTTTTGGGACCCTGGGAAGTCACATAACTGTTTACATCCATTTCCTTATCTGTAAAATGATCTGTAGAGGAGAATGGCAAACCACTCTTCTATCATTGTCAAGAAAACCCTAAATGGAGTCACAAAGAGTTGGAAATGACTAAAATGGCTAAATAAAAGAAAATAAATCCATATTGTGCCTCCTTTTCAAGAAGTCACTGATTTTTTTTCCATTTATTTATTTTCCAGGGGTCTACTTCATGGGTGACATTTATTACTTTTTCTTCTAATTTATTTATTTTTCCTTCTAATCCTTTCTACCAGAACTTCTATTTCTGTTTTTAATTTCCAGCTTCCTTCATTCTACCTATTCATGTAAAAAAAGCCATTTTCCTTTGTATCTCTCTTTACAGATGTTACAGAGTTTGATTTTTCAATTTTTAAAAATATTGGAAATATTCTTTGATTGATTACTCTCTAAGCATGTAGTTTCTGACTTGTTACACTTTTGAGAGTGGTGGTCAACTCTACTTACTCTCACCATGGGTTTCTTGAATTTTTTAGCTGACTTCTAACTTCCAAGATTCAGCACCCATGAATCTTTGAGTTTCAGAATGCTGGATGTTAGAGACATTCTCTGGCATTTCAGGCCTGACTACTTGTGATCTCAGATCTCTGAGCTGTCTCTAGATCATAACTCTGTGACACCAAAATGGAAACCTGGTTCTTGTTGTTGCCACTGTTCTGGGCTATCATGGTTCCTACCATGGGACTTGCTGATTATCCTGGGGCTTTCTGACATCTCTGTACCTTTTCCAGGGGAGTTTCTGCTCTTGTTGCCTTTAGATGCAGATCATTTTAGGCCACCTGTGCCACTGTCTATCTCTGGTAGAGTTGACTACTGTTTTCTTTGGGAGGTGGAGAAAGAAGGTGTTCCTATTTTAATCTCTGAAATTTTGGTGACTTCTTGCCCAATTGTAGGGTGGAAGAAATCTCTTGTACTTTCATAAATTATTCATTGGTCATTAATCTGCTGTGAATTTAGTGGTGCTGAAATTGGCATAGGAAAGATACAAACCCTACTTCCCATTCAGGTGACCATCTTGGAAGAACAATAATATACTGTATTTTCATAGACCCTCTTATGATGAGTTTTTCCATGTTTTGTCATGTTTTCCAATTTTCTGGCTATGAAATGAAAGAGAATGATTCTGATTTGTATTTCTTTTATTATTAAAGATTTGAAACAGTATTTCATGTATCAATTCAATCAGTTTTCAGTTATGTCTGATTCTTCATGACTCAATTTGAGGCTTTCTTCGCAATGATACTGGAGTAGTTTGCCATTTCTTCCTCCAGGTTATTTTACAGATGACAAACCAGGCAAATAGGATTAAGTGACTTAGCCAGGGGTACACAGTTAGTAAGTGCCTAAGGCTGGATTTTTATTCAGGAAAATGATTATTTCTTACTCCAGGCCATTTACCTCTATAAGCATCTCTGAACAAAAAACTTCAGAAGCTCCTAATAGTGCCCATCTCTTCATGAACAGATGTGCTTTATAGGAAAAGGCCTTCAAATCCTCCTAATGACCATCTTGCTGCCTGTCCAAGAACACAGAGATGTTCAACATTCATGTGACCCCAGGACAGGGGTCATTCTCCAGTGCAACACAAACCAGATTAAAATGAAATTGGAAAATCTTTAACAAAATAAATTAAAATACAATGGAGTATAGATATTGTCAATACATGGTGAGCAGAGATCCTTATTCAATGACCACTGTTTGTATTTGATTTTTACACCACTATATTAATAAATATTGTAACAAATTCTACTCATTTCCTTATCTCAGGGTACTTTTTTTCTTCAACTATAAAGACTGAGACAGAAAGCCACATCTGATAAAAACATGGTTTAAGCATGAGAAGGGATTGTAATTGGAGATGTGAAAAGGAGGAGGCAGAAAAAGTTAAATAACATCACAGGAAAGGCACAAAAATATATTATAGTAGACGGAAAAAGGGGAGGTAGATGAGCACTGTTTGAGAGTTGCTCTCATCTGATAGAGTTCAAGAAGGGAACAGTAAACTCAATTAAATATAAAAATCTAACTAGTTCTATAGGCTGTAGGAGGGGAAGGGGGAACGATAAAGAAGGGGAAGCTAAAAGGGAGGGAAGAAATGGTAAGGGAAAAGGTGAGGAAAAGGGAGGCGGGCTGAAAGTAGGGAGGGAACACTGAGGGAGGCAATGGTCACAAATTGAAACCCTATTGCAGAAGGGAAGGGATAAGGGAGAAATAGAAGTATAAATGGGGGGAAATGAGATGGAGGGAAAGACACAGATAGTAATCAGAACTGTGAATGTGAATGGGATGAACTCTCCAATTTCCAAAAAAGAGAGGAACAAGAATTTGAAGGGATTAGAATAGGCATAGGCAAGAAAAAACTAAGTTATCACTCTTTGAAGATGATATGATGATTTACTTAGAGAATCTCAGAAAATCAAGCAAAATAGTACCTGAGATAATAAAAAACTTTGGTAAAGTTGCAGGTTATAAAATAAAGCCACACAAATCTTTTTCATTTCTATATATTACTAACAAAGCCACATAGCAAAAGATAGAAAAAGAAATCCCTTCAAAACTACAGTAGACATTCTAAATTATTTGGGAGTCCACCTGCCAAAATCAACCCAGAGACCATATGTGAACAGAATTACAAAACACTTTTCACACAAATAAAGTCAGATCTAAATAAGTTGAAAAACAGTTGCTCGTGGGTGAACCAAGTCCATACAATAAAAGTGACAATTCAACTTAAATTAATTTACTTATGCAGTACCATACAAATCAAACTATCAGATAATTATTTTGTAGAGCAAAAAAGAATAATATCAAAATTCATCTGGAAGATCAAAAGGTCCAGAATTTCAAGGGAACTAATGAAAAAAAATGTTAAGGAAGGTGGTCTAGCTCTACGAGATCTCAAATTGCATTATAAGGCAGCAATTAGCAAAACCACTTGATAGTGGCTAAGAGACACAATGGCAGACCAGTGGAATAGGTTATGTACCCAGAACACAGTAGTCAATGAATATAACAATCTACTGTTTGATAAACCCATGGATGCCAGCTCTGGGAAAAGAACTCACTGCTCAATAAAAATTGCTGGGAAAACTGGATAACAGTATGGTGGAAACTAGGCATACACCAATGCCTGATACAACAATAAAGTCCAAAGGGGTACAAGATCTAGGTATAAAGACTGATACTATAAACAAATTATTGGAGCAAGTGTAACATATTTATCAGATTTAAGGATAAGGGAAGAATTTTTGACTAAACAAGAAATAGAAAACATAATGAAGTCCAAAATGGATAGTTTTGATTACATTAAATTCAACAGTTTTTCACAAACAAACCCAATACAACAAAGATTAGGTAGGAGGCAGAAAACTGGGAAAGATTTTTTGCAGCTAGTATCTGTGATAAAAGGCTCTTTTCTAAAATATATAGAGAACTGAGTGAAATGTGGAAGAATCTAAGTCATTTCCCAATTTATAAATGGTCAAAGGATATAACAGACAGTTTTTAGAGGAAGAAATCAGAGCTGTCCAAAGTCATATGAAAAAATGCTTTAAATCACTACTGAGTAAAGAGATGAAAATCAAAACAACTCTGGGATACCACATCATACGTATCAGATTTGCTAACATGATAAAACAGGATGATGATAAATGTTGGAAGAGATGCAGGAGAGTTGGAACACTAATTTTTTGTTGGTGGAGCTATGAGCTGATCCAGCCATTCTGGAGAGCAATTTGAAACTATGCCCAAAGGACTACAAAAATGTGTATACTCTTTGACCCAGCAATACCACTTCTAGGACTGTATCCCCAAGAGAGTATAAAAATGAGAAAGTGTCCCACATGTACAAAAATATTTACAGCAGCTCTCTTTGCAGTGGTCAAAAATTGGAAATCAAAGGGATACCCATCAATTGGAGAATGACTGAATAAATTGTGGTATATGAATGTATTGGAATAGTATTTTGCTGTAAGAAATGATGAACAGGAAGACTTCAGAGAGGCCAGGAAAGACTTATATGAACTGATGGTAAGTGAAAGGAGCAGAACCAGGAAAACTTTATACACAGCCAAAACCACAATTGTGTGAGGATATTTTCTGAAAGACTTAGAACTTCATTGCAAAGCAAGGACTTAAAAAATTCCCAGTGGTCTCTTAAGGCAAAATGTCTTCCACATGCAGAGAAAGAACTTTGGAATTCGAATGCAGAATGTAGCAGATTATTTTCTTTTGTATTATGCTTTGGTTCTTTTTATGATTTCTCCCATTCATTTTAATTCCTCTATGCAACTTGACTAAAGTGAAAATGTATTTAATAGGAATGCATGTGCAGATTTTATATAAAATTGTGTGCTAACTTGGGGGGCTGAAAAGGAATTGTGGAGGTGGGAGAGAGCGAGGAAAATCTACATTATTTAAAAGTGATTTTAGAACATTGAAAACAAATAAAAAAGAATCAGATAGGAAGGAAAACATTAATTTGTCCATTTTCTCTTGGAAAAAATATACCTCATGTTGGGTAACAGACAAGGTTCATTTTTAGGACTGAAAGGCAATTTCACAGAAGAATTAAGCAGAGAAAAGATGAAAAACAGTAAGCTTTTTATTTAGTATGTTTTAGTGAAAAACTATTGTGAGTTAACTAGAAATATCCAAGCGCATGAGGACAAGCATGCAACCTGAGTTCAGGGAGATCATGAAATCAATCAATCAATCCAATAGTACAATTAATTTTATACTATGTGTTAAGTATTTACTACTGTGTTGGAGATGGAGGATTCAAAAATGAAAAAGAAATAACAGATACTGCTCTCAAGAAGTTTGCAATCACCTGGGGAAACTACATACATAAATAAGAGAAAAATAAAGTCATGCAGCTGGGGGATAGACTAAGAGCATCTGCAGTGGATCAGGAAAGGCCTAGTGTTGGAGGTGACAATTGAGTTGAACTTTGAAGAAATTTAAGGATTCTAAGGCGTAGAAGAAATCATTTTGGGCATGGAGGTCACCTTGTAAAGAAGCCAAGGAAGGCAGAATGATAGAATTTTGTGTGGGAAATCGTAAGAAAGTCAAACTGTCTAAAGTCTGTGAAAGAGAGTAATGTCATATTAATAAGTTCTATATGAGATATCTCAAGTTTGAGATACGAATAGAAATGGAAATTGAAAGAAATGAAAGCTGCATATATAGATTAGAGAGTAATCTGCATACACATGCTGTTGAACCTTGGGAGTTGGCGAGATCACCAAAACATGAGAACATAGAGAAGGCCCAGACAGAATCATAAGATACATTCAGATGCATCTATATATGAATAATGAGTCAGCAAAGAAGAAATAGTTGCCTGATAAATAGAAGGAAAACTAAGAGATCAGTGAAATGACAGGAACTTTGAAAGGAGAGGTTATTTAGAAAGACTGGTTAACAATGTAATGCTGCAGGAGGTTCAAGGATGATGTCATTGGATTTCATAATTGATTAAGGTCTTTCTTAACTTTTAATGGCATTTTAATGGAGTAATCAGATTGGAAGCTGTTCTCAGTGGTTGAAAAGGGAAGCAACATGGATTTTTACTAATAAAAAGTATTAGTAAGTATAAAATAAGGTCTTTTGCTGATAGAAGACAGGATGCCATGGACAAAAAACAGCAGAGTTGTAAGTTGTCACCTATTTTTGCTCTCTGTATAGCATCAGCTCTTAAGTTCTGGAAATAAGACCTTTCCTTGCCCTAGTGAACAATAGCAGGTCCCAGTTCAGGTCCTGTGTTGGAAGACCCCATGAACCATCCTCCTGGCTTAGTCCCCATGTTTCACATACATCTGTTCGTCTATGCAGAACAGGACTGGGGGGAAAATGAATTGTGATTTTCACTTGGGGTTTCCCAAACAGGACTAATCCTGGTCCTTTTTTTAAAAGATCTACCTGCTTCCTCCTATTCCTGAGTTTAATGATTTGAAAATTATCTTGGTTTTAGATATCAGATATCCAATACAACCATCCAATGCAACAAATATTTATTAACTACCTACTATGTACTAGGCACACTTCTAAGTGCTGGGAATACAATTAATAAAATGAAAGGCAATTCTTGACCTCAAGGAATTGAGGGAAACAGGAAGGGCTGGACAGTGGTCTGCCATCCCCTCCTCAAATCCTTCCCTTTTCTCCTTCTCCTACTCTTTATCCTCCCCCTTTAATCTTATCCTTCCCCTTCCCTTTTCCCCATTCCCTCCATCCTTTCTCCTTCCTCCCTTCCATGGTCTAGATGATCCTATGGTGGAGATGGATAAGGAGGTCACAGAGCCCTAAGAGGTGGACATCATGGGGCTGTGGTAGACATGTTCTGCAAAATGGCCATGTATTGGACTGGATGGGATGTAGTGATATTTGTTCATCATTATAAATCTTGAAGCAGAAAGTCCCCACTTGTTAAGTATATTTCCCCTTGCTTGGAGGATTCCATTTCCTCCTTAACACTAACCTACCCATCATCCTGTTACCACAGAGATGAACAATATTCTCCCAGTTCCTCAGACTCACAATCAAGGAGTCATTCTTTACTATCTCTCGCCCCATCCCCCTTATTCAAGCCATTTTCAAGGCCTGCTGATTTTATCTTTGTAACATCTCCCGAATAAATGTCCTTTCTGTCCAATGACATTGCCATCACGCTAGTGCAAATCCTCCTCATCTCATGTGGCATTTTGTAATAATTTTAATCATTGAGAAACAAGTCAGTGATTTGATTGAATAAAATAGCTAAATCGGAAATGACTCACCCACTAGTAATGGGTTATTTATTACCTATTCTTTGAAAATATGAGCAATTTCATGCTTTTTTGTTATTATATCAACTTGTAATAACCATCAACTTCTGGTTCATTTTCAAAAACAGTGGGACTGCTAGGTGGTACAGTGGAGGCCTCAAATCAGCAAGACCTGAATTCAATTCCTGCCTCAGTCAGTACCTGTGTGTCTCTGAGCAAGTCGCTTAACCCAGTTTGCCTTTGTTTCCTCATCTGTGAAAAAAGCTGGAAAAGGAAATGATTAGGCATTCTAATATCTTTGCCAAGAAAACTCCAAATGGGATCACAAAGACTCAGACATAACTGAACAACAGTAAATGCAGTGCTCACAACACATAGGTGCAAGATTCCATTGTGGCCTACAATGCCTTAATCTCTCTCATTCTTTATGGCTTGTTCAAATTTAGCAATAATTTTTTTCATTTTTCTCCCCATATTTGTCTTCCTGTAATTGCTGTCCATGGGCAACTGAGTGGTTCAAACTCAAAAAATGAATAGAATTGGGCAATTTTTAGCCATGTATCATTTTTTAAATTTAACATATTTTAAAATTTCATGTATTTATTATTTATTTAACAATTTCATTTTTATTTAAACACTTGATTATTTAAATTGTTTATTAATTTTTTTAATTTAATAGTAGAATGGAAAGAATATTCAATGAAGATACAACATTGATTCAGTACCACAGAACTCCCTTCATACCTGCACTATCTTGGTCCAGGTATAAATGTATGATGTCTTACTTAACAGTGAGACTTATGTGCTAATCTAAGAAGTACCACCTTCTTGTGTTCTCAGCTATTACGCCTTCGGGGACTGGGAATTTTACTGAGGTGACTCAAGCCTTACTGAACTGGATTAAATAAATCTTGAGGATAGTTTCATTGCACTTTTAGGGAAAATCTAGCCATGTGTCAGGGAACATCAAGTGGCTGCTACTATGGATCACAACTGTATTAGTATTACATGTTGCTTTTACCCAACTTATCTATTCCTCATGCCTCCTTTGGAGTGACTGAGTATCAAAGTATCATTGTATTTCTTGACTCTGAACTCTTCAATCATCTGGGTTACCAGGGACTGAGTAAAATCCAAGTGATTTACTCCAAAGAGTAATTTTTGCTTGAGTTCATTGCCCCTACCTAGAGGTTACTCGGGAAAACTTGTAATATATTTATAACATATTCTGAGTCTAATTTTCCCTTCAAGTAAGCAACAGGGTTCCAAGTTTCCATTCATGAACATAAACAATATTGGTATTTGATCTATTTCCAAAGATAATTAGAGGAAAAGAAAAGAATCTATATATTCTAAAAAAATTATAACAGTTATGTTTGTGATGGCAAAGAACTGGAAAATGCAGGGATACTCATCAATTAGGGAATGACTGAGCAAGTTGTGTAATTGATTCTAATGGAATACTACTGTGCAATAAGAAATCATGATATCAATAATTTTAGAAAAATAAGGAAAGGCTTTCACAAAATAATGAAGAGCAAAGTAAGAGAATTGGTATGGGACAAACGTTTTCTTCACCAAAACTCAGGAAGGTCAGATGGCTTATAGGAGTCCACAAAGTGATGCATACATGAAGAAAGTTCCATATACAGCCCGCATATAGACCATCATATTCCTCAAAGGAATCTAAACTTGGTAGGATGATGAAGGCAATATAGGTCCACAAGAAGAAAATGACACAGGAAGTAGAAAAATGGGTCATCTTCTACTTTGTCTGAAGAACATATGGCAATATGAAAAAGCCTTCACCTTTCAGGAGGTTTGTTTCCTGGCTCTCTGTACTTTCAAATTTGAGACTCTAATTTAGGATAGGGGGATAAACACATATTTGTACTTGATATGAATTCTTTTATCAAAATTAAAAAAATTATTGTGAACTTCTAATACTTTTTATATCTTTATTATTTAGAGTTTGCTTTTGTTTAAAAGTAAACCATAAGGTAAATGGTCAAGGAATATGAATAGGGAGTTTTCTAATGAAGAAATCAAAACAATTTATAATCATATGAAAAAATGCTTTTGTAGACCATTGTTGATCAGCAAAATGCAAATTAAAACAACCTTGAAATATCATTTTACACCTACTGGATTGGTAAAATGATGGAAGTAAAGAGTGATAAATGTTGGAGGGAATGTGGGAAAATGGGGACGCTAATTCATTGTTGGTGGAAATGTAAAATAATACAACCATTTTGAAGATCAACCAGGAATCGAGCTTGAAGAGTTAGTAAACTAGCTATAAATTTTGATTCAGAAATACCACTACTAGATCTATTTCCAAAGATAATCAGGAATAAATTAAAAGAACCTATTTGTTCTAAAATGTTTATTACAGGTCTTGTGGTGGTGGTCAAGAACAGAAAACTGCAGGGATACTCAGTTGGGAAATGGCTGAACAAGTTGTGTTATATGATTGGGATGAAAAACTACTGTGATATAAGAAATGATGAGATCAATGATTTTATAAAAAATATGGAAAAACTTGCACAAAATAATTAAAAACAAAATAAAGAGAACCAAGAGAAGATTATACACAGCAACATCAACAATATTGTTTTAACAGTGTCTTGGAGGGACTAAGCTATTTTGAATATTATAAATACCGAAATTAAGTATGAAGAACATGGGAAGAAAGATGCTATCTTCATCCAGAGAAAGAACTAATAAATAAAAGTTTATATGTAATAATTTTACATATATATACACATATACATACATGCATGTATATATATACCCTTATATGTACTTCACGATAACCATCCCTTGAGCAGGGTTGGGGAGAAGAAAAAAACATATTTACATGATAACATTGCTTTTAATTTGAAGCGAATAGCAAGTTGTGTATAGTAGATTTGCAGTTTCATGTACAATCATCTTTTTTATTGTACTCTGTCATGGAAATTCTTGCTTTATTCCATATATTAAAAATAAAATTAAAAAACCTAAAAAAATAAAAGACAGCAATAAGTCTAACTTGCTATTGATAAAACTGTCCTGCTTGTCTATCTTTATGAGGTACACATTTCTGAATATGCAAATGCAGTGAACAAAAATAATTTCCCACTTAGATCATGTCAAAAGTTGTGTCTTATTCTGTGTGCTGAGTTTAATATCTCTCTCAAGAGGTAGATAGAATCCTGTATTATTAGACCTTTGGAACTGTGGTTGGTAGATGTCATGATTAGAGTTCTCAAATCTTTCTTCAGTGATATTGTAAACATTGTTCTCCTGGTTCTACTTAATTCATTCTTCCCATATCTCATCAGGTTTCTTTGACTCATCCATTTGATCATTTCTTTTTTTTTTAAATAAATTTATTTAACTTTTTACATTTTATTTTCACAAGATTTTGGGTTCCAAAATTTTCTCCCCATTTGTCCCCTCCCCCCTCCCCAATACACTGGACATTCTAATTACCCATATCACCAATCTGCCCTCT
>JAQQSK010009469.1:0-13074 GCA_028658325.1 Potorous gilbertii | reverse complement strand
CCAATAGATTATTGACACAACTAGAACTCCACATGTCTTTGAACCCATCAGACTATAATCTCTTTGGGAGCCACAGAAAAGTCAGTGTCATTGGACCATGATATTGGCTCACAGAGTACATAGTGAGGACTGAGGTGGAATAAGACTGGAAATGTAGAGGAGGGAAAGTTAGAGGGAAGGCTAGGTTATGAAGGACTTTGAATGTCAAATGGGTGATAATGAGTCACTGGAGTTTATCATGTAGGGGGATAACAATGTCAGATCTATTCTTGAGGAAAATCACTTTGGTGGCTGAAGGAAGAAGGACTGAAGTAAGGTGAGATAGGACAGTCAGACCATCAGCAGGTTACTGCAATAGTGCAGGTATGGTATGACGAGGGCCTACACCAGGGGATGTGTTCTAATCTTGTTGCCAATACACACTGATTTCTGCTAAGGAGAATGTGTGCCTTTCCAAAAAGCATCATTTAAAAAATATTAAAACAAAGAAAACGAACAAGGTTTTAAAAAGATTTCTTGACCATGCCAAATATGCTTAATTTATGACTTTCTAATAAATCTCTTCTACTGTTCTCTAATTTCTTCATATATGCAACATATCTCTCTCCAAGGGTAGGGTGAGCTCGAGGGTCCACTGGAGGGCAAAGGACCATATCTTACGTTGCTTCTGTTTCCCTCAAAAATCCTGGCACAGCTACTGGAACATACCAGGCTCCATATTCTTGGAATGAAGTGGAATAGAATCTGGATGCAGTTTGGGTTTTCTAGAGACAGGAAGGGGAGGCCCTCTGAGTGGCCCCCAGTGCCCAGCGCTGCAAGGGACAAACTGGGGGCACTTGGACCACCTGACTTCCTTCAAGTACACTTTAGGGGCCATCTCCTACAGGAGACTTTTCCTGATTTTCCACTCACTGTAGCTGTAACAGTTTTGCCTAGTCCTGAAAGTCCTTTCCTTGTCTTCATATACCGAGTATACATATACATATGCACACATACACATACACTCATACATAAATGAGTACATAGACACACATGTATGCATGCATGTATAAAAATTCCTTTCTGATTATCTTCATATACTGTGCATACATATATACACACATATAAAAATTCCTTTCAGATTATCGTCATATACTGTGCATACATACATATACACATGTATGCACATATGTATAAAAATTCCTTTCTGATTATCTTCATATACTGTGTATATATATATATATATACACACATAAAAAATTACTTTCAGATTATCTTTATATGCTGTATATATAAACACATATGTACATGCATACACCCACTTAAGTACACACATATATCTTGTGTGAACTTAATACATACCTGATACTCCTCCATTAGAAAGTAAGCTTGAGAGCAGGGATTGGAGGAGGCAGAGAGAGGAGGTTGCTGTTGATTTTTTTCTCCTTTTTTTTGTATCCCTAGTATTTTAATATAATGCCTGGCATGTAGTAGGTGCTTAATAAATGTTTGTGGGCTATATGTGAATATAACTTATCCCCCGAGTGGAACGCAAGGTTCTCAAACTCATAAACAATTTTGTTTTTGTCTTTATATCTCCAGGGACTAATTCAGTAATTTGCACACAATAGGCACTTAATAAATGCTTGTTTGTTCAATTGAATTGAGTCCATGTAGTGTTACACCTATGTCATGATGCTATGCTTGACACTGAACCGAATTAGGGAATTTTTTTTGGTTATTATATTATAGGAAATGCCCCAAAGACTAGTGCCTGGAGTGGGGGTGGGGGTTAGATTTGGGCTGACCACCTTACTGCTCTCCATCACACCCTCACCTTTCTGGTTCTGAGATCCCTCATCCTCTTCTAGATGGGGCATGCTCTATAATTTCTCAATCACACTACTGTGTAAGTGACTAGCCAGGGTTCAGAAATACCCCCCCAGGCAAATTTTTTTTTTAATGGATGGGGTTTGGGGAGGGGGAGAGAGAGATAACAAAGCATGAAGCTAAAAGTATAAAGCTCTAATAGTAGGATTTCAGAAATAAGTCATAAAATGGAAGGTTGGGGAAGAAAATCATCCTGTACTCTTCAAATCACGCCACATAGGCACCTACCTACAATTCTGCTCTGCTGAAGACAAGGAGAAACTTCCTCCCTGCCCCCCCCAACAATATACAGAGTGCACACACACACACACACACACACACACACACACACACGCACACACACGCACAACTTGATTGTCTTTTTGACTGTGTTTTTGCACTAGCTGTCACGTTTGGGAAACTCTCAACTGGCTCTTCAACCAGATTCATTACCTCCTAGGTTCAGAATCATGCGGACTTGTTTAAAAATAGCCTTTAATCCTAGGAATCCGCCTCGACTTTTTTCCCATCTCCTCCTCTCTCTTCACAGCCTTTGAAGAATTCTGATTCACATTCACTAGTTTAAAAAAAAAAAAAAGAGGTAAAGTAAGCTAGTAAGTAGGAGTAAGGAAACTGGTTAATTACAGATCTAGGCTGTATTTCTTGGCTAAAACACACATAGGTTAAGAAATTTTGAGCATATAAAGGCTCTGACATCATTCTAATTCCTGTTCTCTTGGAATGAACACCCCTGGGCCCAAAATGAAACTCTGCTATTTCTAATTTAGGAAAATCTCGTAACTTCTTTGGGCCTCGGTATCCTCATTCATAGAATGAGAGCACCGTCTTTGCATCCTACAAATAAATGTATATAAGTAATTTTTGACACGTTGTCTCTGGAAGAAATGATTATTTCTCTCTTACATTAATAACCAATTACTACTGGGGAGAGCCAGGAATTTTTCCCTTCCTATTCTCTCATTTTCTACTAGGTCAAATCAGCCCCTGAAGAATAGGGCTGATAATGAGATCAGATTTAACATTCTCCTCAATTTTTTTCAGACCCCACCCAACTGGGAAAGTCTATTGTGGTCTACTCAGGCCTGGGGGAGGGGGGTAGATCCTTTGTCTAGATTTCGGGAGGTGGAGGAGATTAAGTGACATAATCAAAGCAAAGATACATCTTGCAACCCCTAATTAGAATAGATTTACCTCTCATTTTAATATGCATTCTTCTCATTAATTAATCAGAGTTGATTTCTGTCTGTTGGGAATATTCATTGTTCCAAGGGTATACAAGCATCAAGAGGCCAACATGATCCATCTTTGGTTCATGAGAGATGGCCAAATGACCATCCTTTTATTAGTTATTTGCTAACCATAATTAATAAAATGATTAATTACCCAGAAACTAACTCTCTTGGACTTTTTTCATCTGTCACATCTCCTAGAAGAATGTGAACTTCTTGAGGGTGGCAAAAGGTTTTACCTTTCTTTCTATCAACAGCACTTAGCACAATGCCTGCACATAATATTAAATGCTTGTTGACTGACTAAATGAATAGACCTTCCCCTGAGCCAACACTGAATTCCTCCACCTCCTAGCATTCAATATTACTTACTTTTCTTGTTTCCCTACATCTCATGCAGGCCCCTTGCTTCTCCTGGATCAACAGAGACGAAATGCCAGATCTTTAGAGCCACAATAAAATAAAAAATTCATTGGTGGGAGCTGCTTACAAATGAGTAAGGGAAAAATTGTGGCAATATAACTTTTCAAGAGATACCCTATGAGGTGCAGCTAAATGGGAAGTTTCCAAAGAGCTAAGAATTTAACTAGGAGAATGCTCATTTTCACTTATAGGTTACAAGCTAAAAAAATAAGGATTTTAAGAAAAGAAAGGTAGCTGGTTGCATAGAATTCTCTTTTTTCTTATCATCGCTCTGAAAAATAGTAGGTGCATGCAAATATTAAGAGTTATAGTGTTGCATGTTTTATTAATAAAAATCTTGATCTGGCTAAAAGAATGCATCAGCTGAGTCATTAACAGCCATGATGGGGAGAGGCAGAAAATCCTAGTCGTGGGCCAACTCAGGAGTGAAAATACATTTTTTGAACACGACCAATGAAAGAATTTGTTTTGCCTAACTATGCATGTTCATAACCGGGGTTTTGTTTTTCTTTCTTTCTTGGAAGATGAGGGAAGATTGGCGGGGTAGGCAGCAGGGAGAGATGGCAGATTTTCATTGATTGAAAACAGATTTTATTAAAAAAAAATAAAAATAAGAATTATGTCCTCTCGACCCTGCTGACCCCAGGGGGTCAGAAAGGAATCAAAGGCTTCCTATGCTTCAAAGGGGAAGAGCTATGGTCAAGTAGAAAAAACCTTGGCCTAAATCAGAAGACCAACGTTCTAATCCCAGTCACATGTTTGAGGTACCTGAAACATGTCTCTTAGCCTCTCTGGATTTCAGATTCCTCATCTGTAAATATAAAATAAGGGGGTGAAACTAGATGAGTTCCCCTTATGGAAGATGGGTTGAGTGCTGAGCACACTGATGCATATTTGGGAGAGGTTTCAAAAAGAAAAGGCACTTAAAGTATTTACAATATGTTTGAGAAGATGGAATAGAAACACATGAAACTATTTGGCAACAGTTATGGAGTGATGTCTCCCCAGGCGCAGAATCACAAAACCTTACGTTTCTATAGTGACTTTCCACGTGTAAAACACATTCACACAAACACTCCTCATATGATCCTCATAACATCACTGTCAAGGAGGTTGTAAACATGTCATTATTTACACTTTACAGATGAGGCAGGGGGGTGGATAATATGACTCTGCATATCCCTTTTTGCTCAAAGAATCTGTGTGTGTGTGTTTGTGTGTGCATGTGTGTGTGTTTGTGAACAAGGATGCTTCTCATCTGTTACCCTGATAGTAATCACATTCATCTGAAGTACTTCACCCCTTGTCCTTGCACTGATGAAGAAGGAAGACTTGTCTTGGAGCAAGGAGAACAGTATTCAAATCCAGTTTGAAACTTACTTACTGAAACTTACTCGCTATGTGACTTTGCCTTTACTATTCTGGGTCTCAGTTTCTTCATCTGTTTCCTCATCTTATATCTTGACCTTAATGTCCCCTTTTTGTCTTCTCTGTCTGAAAGATACCTCTTCCTCCTGCCCTCCCAGAAGTGAGATTAAGTTAGGCGAAGGGAAACCATGTACCATTAAGAAAAAGGTTCAGCAGTGGATTCCCACAATCATGTCATTAAGAGCAGGTCAGGTGCAGAGGAAAATTCAGAGAGATAATGAGGCTAGAAATGATGGTACCCCAGTTCCGTTCAATTGAACTCAACTGAAGAAATTTGTTTCGTCAAGGCCTCAGAACAGACACAATTCTGGTGTTTGGGACAGAAGTTTTTAGAGAAGAACAACTTTCTTCTAGAGAACAACAACTTGGCTGTGTTTCATTCAGGAGGTATTGCTTTGGAAATCAAGGAGCAGTGAGAGTCCTTGGTTCTAGCTTGGAGCATAATATATCCTGTGGTCTGCCCATTTAACCCCCCAAACTAAAAGGAAAGTCATGTGAGATGTGTGAAATAAGTGGGGATACAAGGCCAGAGGGCTTCTTATTCCTGAATGGAAACCAAGTCACCAGAGTACCAGAGAGCATTCCTGTTGACACTATACAAGGGAAATGGAATAGACAGCATTTACCTGGCGACTACATCTTTCAGGTCCTCATAATGGATTTACATGGACAAATACTTTACCCAGGACCACAGGAAAGAAGAAAAAGACCAAGAAGCTAAAGAATTAAAAGGAGACAGGAAGCTCCCTTTCTTTAGCTTCCTGTTTATCTATTTGCCCAGGACCCAGAATAGGAGCGTATAGAGATCAAAGGAGGGAGGCACAGCAGTGACTTCTGCCATCAGGGCATACTTGAGACCACCTGGACAGAAAGGCGAAGCAGAGGAGGAATCGGAGGAACAGACACCAGCCTGCCACAAAGGTGTGATGCAGGAGTGATGGAGGACTCCAAGTATCCAAGTGTTTTCTGGAGCTCTCTGCTAAAACCTGAGCAGCTAATAATTTCTTGACTTGTCTTAGTGAGAATTTCATCATTCAAAAGGTGGAGGAACAAATGAGAGGAAATTATATTCTGAATCTGATTCCATTAACTGTGAGAAATTAGCTGCTGGGAATGGAAATGAACCCTGGAAACCTGGGTGGGGAGAGGGAGTGATCCTAGAGGGAAGAATCAGAAACGATGGATGAAGGCTGCAAAGAGGAAAATTTGGGCTTGGTGTCACATCAGGAAAAACTTCCTAAAGGTCCTTCCAAAAGGAGGATGAGTCATTTAGAAATATCTTACCCAGGGTCCCCCTTCTTCAAGTTCTTCAAGCAGAGGGGGATGTCTACTTGTTGGGTGTGTTATAGTAGGTATTCCTTTCAGATATGGGTTGGATTAGCTAATAATAATTATATATGTAATATATGTAACATATAACACTATATATAACACAAAATATAACACACATATGTATATATATGTACACATACACACATATACACCCATATATACATATATACATACATATACATATATATGTATATATATATACATATATATGTATATATATCATGTGTATATATATATATATCATGTGTATATATATATCATGTGAATTACTATGTGCCGGGCATTGCACTAAGTGCTCTTGTATTATCTTATTTGAGTCTCACAATAACCCCAAGAGGTAGGTACTACTGTTATCTCTACTTTACACATGAGGAAACTGAGGCTGAAAGGGTGCCCAGGGTCACATAGCTAATAAGTATCTGAGGCAGAATTTGCATTTGGGTCCTCTCGCTTCCAAGTTTAGCATCCTATCAATCCACTGGGGCAACCAGCTGCTCATATGTGGCTACTGAGGTCCCTTCCAACCCTCGAATTCTGTGATTCTGTGACCCTGTACTTTTATGATGAGTTCCCCTCCCTCTAGTTCATTTCATCTCTCCCTGTTCCCCTACACACCTATAATCACACTATAGTCACCAACCTGGCAATATCTTTGGCCCTGGATTCATCCAGGCTTCAACTGCCTTCCCTGGTAACTCATCTCTAAGTACATTAACAGCTCATTAACTGCGACAAACTAATATATTTTCTCCCAGGGCTGTGCTGCTTCTAATCAATGGCTGTAATAAATGCAATTCCATTCTAATAATACTTTGCACTTCCAGGGTATTTTTCATCTATTGCTTGGATTATTTCCCACAAACCCCAAGGTGAGGGAGGGGAGATAAGTCTTATGAGGCATTTGGGTCTAGCAGAGTATCCCAGAGAGAAGCCTTCAGGCTGAGCTGGAACATCAAGTCTGGAGACACCCATGTTATTGCTGGAACACAAAGCTAACAGGCTATCCATTGATCTACCTTTGTCATTTGTCCATATGTACTTTGGCTCCTGCATCCATTTCCTAGAAAGCAGGGGTTGAAATTAGTGACAATAACAGGTCTTGTGAACAAAGGAACATTTAACCAGAGCTTTTTCCTCATAAGGCCTAGATATGGCACCCAAGTTCCCTGGCTGCCACTGCTGGAGCACACTAGTTACAGGCACCTGCCTGATTCTCTACCTGCCATCTTCTGTCCTATGGATTGTTGGGAAGAATAGAAAATGATTTTCTTATACCTCTGTAATGCATTCATCAAATATCATTTTTATATTACAATTATTTGGGCATAGTTCTTTATTCAATGGTAAGGTCCATGACTTCATGTCTAGACTTTTGTATCTCTATCCCAATGCCCAGTATAATGCTTTGCACACAGTAGATGTTTGATGGATGTTGAACTTAAAGATGAGATCCAGAGAAAGTATAATCCAATGGAAAGACTGTTAACTCTAGAGTCATTGGACCTGGGTTCAAATCCCACCCTTAATCACTTCCTTGTGACCTTGGGTAAATCCCTTAACATGGTGGGTCTTGATTTCTTTCATCTGTAAAATGTGAAAGTGGAGGAGATGGTCTTTGAGGTCTCTAAAAGTTCTAGGACTGTGATCCTAAGGCTAAAGTTCAACTGTAAATACAGTGGAGGTTGTCAAGTTGGACCCAAATAAAGAGAATAAAAGTCAAAAGACATAAAGGAGTAACTTTCTTACACTCTGCCTCTCCTGGTCATTGATCTTATAAACTAGGGAAGGAGAGTTCATGTGAAAGGTCTAGTGATTATTCCCTACTCTACATGAGTCTGCTTTCTAAGAGAACTGAACCACCTTCTGGGGGAAAAAAATGACCCTACCTGTCAGTCAAATTTGATCAAATGAGTTCAAATCCATCAATAGCCATTTGGTAAAAAATCAGCTTTTTTTTTCCTTCCAAATATTCTTTCACTCATACAACAGACAAGTGTAACAGTCCAGAAGGGATTTGTTAGGCTCTCTAGATCCATAATAACCAGAGTGTTTAAAGGTCCCCAAATGCACATTTAGACAATCCACATTTTCTAAGAGCCTGTAAATACTCAGGGACTGGGTCAGCATTTTTAAAGGTCCTTAAATAGCTCATCTGCATAATCCATATTTTCAGAGCCCCTGAGCATGGATCTTACGTACATAATCTCCATCTTTATTAGGAGGAAGAAAGGAGAATACCAGCTCTTCTCTCCTCTTCTGGGAAAATTGATTCTTTTTTAAAAAGTGACCACATTAAAAGACAAAGACACACAGAAGCAGCCACAAAAGGAAAATATTTAAAAGGAGGCTGTTAACCTGTTTAGAACTTCAAACGTACTTTCCTTGAAGGCAAGAAAATCCCCTGCGGCTTCCCCCAGAACACTAATTATAGCCTGGCTACTGCAAACTCTTCAATTAAGGTCGCAGCACTCCTTCCTACTGGGTTAACGCTCTCTTTGAAAACCCTCAGAACTTTCTACCCAAAAATGTCTTTTTAGGGATCAACTTTCTATGTTTGCTTCCAGCTCAAAGGTGTTTCCTAAGGGGAGGGAGAGGCAAGAAATTGTTTCTCATTTGGAAGAGGAAATTGAAATCTCAGGATCCAAAACCTGGAAGCATTCTCCAGAGATCTTTCAGAGTAGACCTGTGACAATTCTACTGCTTCTTAGCTTGTGGGGATATCAACAGTGTGCCTCTCTCTCCATCTCTCACAGCCTTTTTTCTCCCTCCGTCTTTCTGTTTCTCATTTTCTCCTTTCTCCTCTCCTCTCCTCTCCTCTCCTTTCTCTCTCTCTCTCTCTCTCTCTCTCTCTCTCTCTCTCTCTCTCTCTCTCTCTCTCTCTCTCCCCCCTCTCTCCTCTCTTCTCCCCTACCTTTCCTTCTCCTCCTTTGTCTTTCTCCCTCTTCCTTCATCCCTCTTTCCCTTTCTCCCCCTCTTCTTTCTCTCCTCCTTCGTCCTTCCCCCTCTCCTCTCTTTCTCCTCCCCCTTTTCCTCTTCCTCCTCCTACTTCTCCTCCTCTTCTGTCTCTTTCTCTCTTTCTATCTCCTTCTCTCTCCCTCCCCCTCTCCCTCTCCTTCTCTTCCTTTATCTCTCACTGTCTCTCTCTCCTCCTCTCCCCCCCATCTCTCTCCCTCTTCACCACTAGTTCATTTAGAGTACAATGGTAGGTGGCTGTTGGAGCAGGTCATGAAATCATGGAAGCATCTCCAAGATCAAGAGCTTCAAAGCCTCTGATCTGCACTAGCAAGTGCAAGTGAAGTCCTTTCTCACTGTCTCAGGCATCTCTCTAAGCATATGGTAAGTTAGGGAGGAGTTGCATTCTGCATCAATGAAATTGTTTTCCACAATGGGAGCTCTCTGCAATGGTGAAATCCTAGGTCCATCCAAACAAGCAAGTATAAGGCCACCCTTGGTGAGATGGTCAGCCTGCTTAAGGAAGGTCCGTTATTGCATCATATGGATTACCTGGCCTATTTTTCAGGAGATAACATTAATTACCTCTGTTACTGGGTCATTGAATTTTTCAGTTAAAAGATCCTAATGGTCACCTAGTTCAACCCATATCTGACCAAGAAACCCTTCAATAACATTCCTTACAGGTGGTCATCTAACCTCTGCTTGTAGACCTCCAAAGATGGGCAACTCACTACTTCCTATACCAGCCCATTCCACTCATCTTTAACCATTAAAGAAGTCTTTTTTTCCAACAAACCTAAACTTCTTTCTTAATAAATGCCACCCTCTGGGGCCAAAAAGAATAACTGCATATGAGGTCACCAACAGCTCTGATGTCCCCTTCCCTCTCCTCCTCCCCAAGTCTTTTCTTCTCCTGATGAAACATTCCCAGATAGAGATACAGATTCTCTGTATATAGGTCTGGTATTATTAGTTACCTTTACTAAAATCCCCTGATTGACCCACTGGGTGGAGGTAAGTGACCCTTAGTTCTCAGAGGCTGTGCCAGCAGAGGGTAAGGTCTGGCAGGTTCTACCAAGCTGGAAAGTTAAGTATGCCATATGTCTTTCATCTAAGGACAAGTCCAGCCAGCTAAATGTAGTGAGGCTCATTAACAGAAGGCTGACCACCAGGGAATGAATTATTTTGGCCACAATAACTGATGAATCTAATCCAATCCAATCCAATCTTATCCAACTCAATAAACATTGATTAAGCATCTACTAAATATACAAGGTATGAAGTAGTTGGGATACAAAATTATCTACAATATATCCCCTACTCTTAAGGAGCTTAGTCTAATGAGGAGAAATTATAGTTTCACAAACAACTATGATGAGAGGAAAAGGGAGATAAGTACAAAGGGGAGATCTAGGAAAAGTACACTGAGAAGATTTGAAAGGAAGGGAATGGGAAATCTTCATGGAGGAGGTGGTACTTGACGTTGGACTTCCAAAGATGGAGATGGAAGTGTTAAGTCCATACCTGGTGTGAGGGATAATGTGAGCAAAGGTACAAAGATCCAAAAAGACAGGATGAGAACTGAGGATGGAAGGTACTACAGTATGGTTACAGTGTAGAGTAGTTAAAAGGTAGTAATTTAGGGCAACTTTGGACAGGTAAGTTGAACCCAACTTGTAACAGACCATGAATGCCACAGTCAAGAGAACAGGTAATAAGGCATGTAGGATTCAGTATCTGTGTTGACGAAGGGGAATGGCTATACCTTCTTGAAATTACAGATTCTTGAAATAAGTTGATATAAGATGGTACAGTGGATAGAGTACTGGATCTGAAGTTAGGAAGACTCATCTTTCTGAGTTCAAATCTGGTCTCAGCTACTTACTAGCTATATCTTTGCCAAGAAAACCCCAAATGAGGTCCCAAAGAGTTGGATATGACTAAAACAAGTGAACAACAAAATATGGTTTGACTCCATGAATTTCCTCTACAATTAGGGCTCTGGACTGACAGCAAAGACCAGGTCTTACTCACTTTTGTCTCTTCTGCCTCCTCTGCACTATAGCTCAGCACAGTGCTCATGCCCATAGGAGGCATCAGGGCACTTGATTTACAAACTAACCATGCTGGGCACCAGGGAAAGATGAGCTGAGGATGAAGGAAAGGAGGAGGGAAGAAAGATTTGAGAAAGACTCAAAAAAAATTTATCAGTTCCACTGTCAAAAGCCCCAGAGTAAGGAAGTTCTTCTCGGAGTCTCACTTAACTTCCTCGTGAAAAAAAATTCATTATTTCTCAAAAATTCCATTATCTCAGTAAAAAAAAAATGGCTGAATGCAGTGGGGTTGTTTGTTTGTTTGTTTGTTTTTTACTATTTTTAGGTTATGCCTAAGTAAGAGATTCCTTGTTCCAATCCCTCCAACACAGGGGTTGTCAACTTTTTTGTTGGAAAGGACTATTTCCTATTTGTTACAAGTTGTGAGATCACTTGAGAGGGTTAGAAGGGGGAAGACAGGATGTAGGCAGTAGTTGACAGCGAAATCCTTGGGCAGCAAACTGACAAATATCTTTCTACTAGCTAGCTCATGGCACAGACAGGAGTATGGCAGGGGCAAATGGATTGGGATTTGTTCAGGGTACCCTGGTTAGGTTACCCTTGTATAGTAAATGTATAAAATGTCTTGGTGCCTCCTGGGATTCTTTGTCAACTGCTGAGCCCCTAGACTGTTAGAGTTAGACAGAACCTTCATTTTATAGGAGGGGAAACCCTTTCCTGACAAGTTTTTTAGTTCTTTTTGTGACTTTGGGCAAGTTACTTACAGGATCATAAATTAAGATGGAAGGGTCCTTTAAAGGTAATCTAGTCTACATCCTCCTCTCCTTTTCTAGAGTGAGGAAACTGTAGCCCAAGGAGTTGAACAGACTTGCCCAAGGTCATACAAATAGTACCCAGTGGTATCAAGACTTGAATCCAGGTCATTGATCTCCAAATCTTTCTATTTTACCAGGGCTATATCATCTGTAGAATAATAATATTGACAATTACAGAAGCAGCAACAATAACAACTCGAATTTATCTAGCACACTGAGTCTGTAAAAGTATCTTAATATTTATCTCATTTATTCCTGTGGGGTGGTGGTTCTTATTATCCCCATTTTACAGATAAGAACACTGAGGTAAAGAGAGGTTGTATAACTTGCCCAGGTTCACCCAGCTTAGTGAGTGTCTGAGGCAGGATCTGAACCAAGGTTCTCCAGACTCTATCAGTCTATCCACAATACCATCTACCTCTCAAATGATGCGATTGGACTGATTGCTTCTAAAATCCCTTCTTGTTCTAAGTCTTTGATTTTATGATCGACAGAGACTGAAGGAATGAATAAGTGATCACCAAATTCTCCTTTCAGATGTCAGTCTCGGCCCCTCCTTCTTTGTGCTCTGCTAGAACTCAGATCTGTGTTTTGGCTCTTGTCTTTAGAATTTAGCCTTGCTTTCCCCTTGCTGACATCATCCCTTTCTATTTTTCATCTTGCACTGATTATTATGAGAATTGCCCACCTGTTCCCCTGGTTGTATCCAGAGAGGAGAAGGAAGGAATTGGCAAACGGCTAACAGTTCCTGCTTCCCCCACTAGCTTTGGTTAACACATCCCATGTGTCAGATTCTGCTCTGATTCTCTCATCCTCTTATTAAAAATGGGAAGTATCATTATGATCTATGATTCACAGGTGTTCCCATCATCATCCTCATGCAACCCTGTGGTATTTGTCTGTGGCAACTCAGAAGGTCCCAGGGTTCCCCCTCCGGCCATAGATTATCGTTTGCGAATATATCATTAT
>JAQQSK010009468.1:0-13075 GCA_028658325.1 Potorous gilbertii | reverse complement strand
CTCCCCAGCCTCAGGGCTTTTGGCGGCAGGCCTGGCTGCTATTCAGGGTAAGATTAAATCAGGTTCTCAGGTGGGGACAGGGCTGCCTCCCAGGCTCAGTTCCGTCAGGGGGTTTATGCAGAGAACTTTTGTAATGGAGCTGCTGCCAAGCTGCTGCCGAGCTCCTGCCTGCTCCGGGAGCCCCTGGCCACCTGCTGCCTCTGCCGCTGCCACTGCATCCCGAGAGGGCCTGAGTTCCGGAGACACCCCACTCCCCTCTCAGCCCCTCTCTCACTGACCTGTGCGTGTGTGGGTGGAGGGACCTTCGCAGCTGCTGGAGTTCCATGCCTGAAGCCTGCTCGGATCTGTTCGCTCCTCTCAGTGCCGCGGCCAGGGGAAGGGAGGGCTCTGCTCTCATCCAGTGCGCGATGGACCTTTGGAATCCGTTTTGCAGGGCTCTCTGGAATGGAAATCTCCTTCCCTGTGTTGCTGCGCGGCTTCCACTGTTCCAGAATTTGTCAGGAGTTCTTTTTAGAGGAAATCCATGGGCTGTGGTTTAGTAGCTAGCATAGGTGAGTCTTTCTACTCCACCATCTTGGCTCCGCCCCCCTCATCTTTTCTTATAGCAAATAGTATTCCATTACATTCATATAGCACAATTTGTGTAAGCCATTCTCCAATTGATGGGCATTCCCTCAATTTTCAATTCCTTGCCACCACAAAAAGAGCTGCTATAAATATTTTTGTACATTTCCCCTTTTTTATGATATCTTTGGGATACAGACCTAGTAGTGGTATTGCTACCCTTTGGGCATAGTTCCAAATTGCTCTCCAGAATAACCATAGATAACTTAGATTTCCTTGAGCACTGCCTATTCAATCTTTTTACCATTTATCAATTAGAAAATGACCCTTATTCTTTTATAAATTTTAATCACTTCCTTATATAAATCTCAAAAATGAGACCTTTATCAGAAAAACTTGTTAAAAAGACTCCCCCCACAGTTAACTCATTCCCTTCTCACCTCCCTTTGCTTGTGCAAAAACTTTTTAATTTTATGTCATCAAAGTTGTAGATTTTATTATTTGTGATCCTCTTTATTCCTTGTTTGGTCATTAACTTTTCCCCAATCCATAGATCTATAACACAACCTCTCTCATATTTCTCTAATTTGTTTATAATGTGATCTTTTGTACCTAAGTCATGTGTTAATTTGTAGCTTATGTTAGTATATGGTATGACATTTTGATCTAAATCCAATACCTGCCACAATGCTGTCCAGTTGTTCAGGGTTTTTTTTTTTTCTATTTGGGGGTTTATCAAACACTAAGCTACTAGGTTGATCTGATATAGTATGTTGTTTACCAATTCATTTTATTGATTGACCTCTTCATTAAAAAAAAACAATACTATCAAATTGTTTTGTGATATAGTTTGAGATTTGGTACTTTTAGGTTCTCTTCACTCCCACTTACTTTCATTATTTCCCCAAAGATTCTTGAATTTTTGATTGTCTAGATAAATTTTATTATTTTTCTCATTCTCTAGTGACCCTTTGATAGTTTAATTGATGCAGCACCGAATAATTCAATTAATTTAGATAGTATTGTAATTTTTATTATATTGACTTGGCCTACCCTTGAGCAATTAATATTTCTCCAATTATTTAGATTTATCTTCATTTCTGGAAAAAAGTGTTTTGTAGTTGTATTCATATAGTTCCTGGGTATATCTTATTGAGGAACATCTTCCCCCCTCCCCAAGTATTTTAGGTATTCTGTCATTTTTAAAATATATTTTCTATTTCTATCTCTTTCTGCTAGGTTTTATTAAATATACAGAAATGCTAATGACTTATGTGAATTTTGTTTACATCCTTCAATTTCTTTAGTTGAGTCTCTAAGGTTTTCTAACTATATCATTATAACATCTGCAAAAAGCAGTAATTTTGTTTCTTCTTAGTCTACTCACTTCTTCAAATTATTTTTCTTTCCTTATTGCTACAGTTAGCCCTTCCAGTACCACATAAAATAGAGGTAATGACTATTGACAGACACCCTTAGTTTCACCCCTATCTTATTCAAAAGGCTTCTAGTTTGTCCCATTATATATAATGCTGACTTGATTTTGTGTGTGTGTGTGTGTGTGTGTAATATATATTACACACACACACAGATACTATATATACATAAAATTTGTTCTTATTTGAGTCAGAATAAACAGCACTGATTGAGTCTTGGCAGATTCTCTATCACTTTTTCTTACACACACACACACACACACACACACACACACACACACACACACACGCATGCATGAACACTCAAATTTTTTTTGGTTTAAATTTATTTATTTATTTATTTTTAAATGTTCTACAATCACTTCCTTAAAATTAAGATTTTATTTTCCTCACACCTTCCCCCCACTACCCCGCTCCCTCCCCATGACAGCATACAATTCTGTATAGGTTCTACATATACTTTCCTATTGAACACATTTTCACTATAGTCATGCTATGTAGTCACACTAAAATAAATGGAAGAAATAATATAACAAATCAAAACATAATACACTAAACCCCCCCCACACACACAAACATGATCTGCTACATTCTGCGAATGACTTCCATATTTCTTTCTCTGAGTGTGGAAGGCATTTTGCCTTAGAAAATCGTCATTGAGGTCACTCAATTTTTAAAATCCTTCACAGCCTGGCCATAATCTTATCATACATTGCCCCCTCCCTTTTCACACTGTACTTTGGCTAAACTGGCCTTCTTGCTGTTCCTCACAGAGAACATTCTATCTTCTTGTGATTTTAAAATTGGGGCCCAAGGGCATGCACCCAAGCACCCCATCAGATAGAGCTCTTGAGTTCCTCCTCCAGACTTCTAGGGTAATAGGGCTAGAGAAATCAGCCTTTTTTGCCTCCCACTGAGACCTTTCCAATCATCAAGGTGTCACCCTAGCACCAAATAGAACCAAATAGAATAGAGGTTGTAACGTTCTTCAGTACTCAAACGAATCTGTGATCACACTGATTATTCCCTGCAATAATAAAGATTACAACTATGTCTGCCCAACTGATTATTCCCTGAGATCCTCACTGTTGGCTGAAGTTATATTATTATTTTGCAGCTTAAAGGATACTGAAATAACCATTGTTGTTTTGTGTCTGTTTGTGTTTGTTTCTATAGGGTGACAGTGGTGGACCTTTAATGTGTTACCTTCCAGATGACGGCAAATTTTACTTAATGGGTATTACCAGTTTTGGACATGGTTGTGGCAGAAAAAATTACCCTGGTGTTTATGTCCAGGTGCAATTTTTCAAAACATGGGTGATAAACCAAGTGCTTGAGGCAGCTGCTGAAGAAAGAAATAAGATGAACATTGGACAGCGGCACATCCTGCTTTTTGGAATCTTTTTCACTTTACTAGTGGCTACATAAAGTGGCACTAAGACTATAACTTCTTTTTATAACTTACTCTTTTTCATGTACTTCTATTGCCCCAAATGCTAATTAATCTTTTATGATTAAACTGGCCTCGTTGAAGTTGTCACATCAACATTTCTTGCTGATATAGAAGGGTTATGATGCTTTGAATATGTGGTTTTAAATTAGATATGGAACCATAGACTTTTCCCTGGACAGTCCAAATTATATTACTTTATTATGTTATAATTCATATTTGGAGTACTTGTTTCAGGGCTTATAAGCAAATATACACGTAGGTGTACTTTATTATGCACATGTTTATATAAATTAAAGGAACTCAAACATAAATGATAGTTGGTTATTTATTAAATTCAGTATGGTGTAGTAGAAAGTACTAAACTTGAAGTCAGGAAAACTTGAATTCAAATTCTGCCTCTGGAAAAGCTCTGTGATTATGAACAAGTAACTCATAATCTTTCTGAGCTACAGTTTCATGTTCTTTAAAATAAATAAATGAAGATGCATTTATTAAATGTCTCATATACATCAGCTACTGGCATATAGTACTGAGGACTGCCTCCTGAGGTTACATGTATAAGAAAATAAGACAGTTTTTGCTCTCAAGGATCTTACTTTCTTTTTTATATAAATATTAATTTTATTTCTCTTTAGTGTTCTACAATCACTACCATAAAACTTAGATTTTTTTTCCTCCCACTTACCTCCCACCACCTCCCTCCCTCCCTGAGATGGCATACAATTCTATATAGGATCTACACATACATTCCTATTGAATACATTTTCACTATAGTGGGGCTGTGTAGAAGAACTAAAATAAATGGGAGAAATCATATAGCAAACCAAAACATTAAATACACACACAAAAAAATGATCTGTTACATTCTGCAATTGAATCCCATAGTTCTTTCTCTAGATGTGGAAGGCATTTTGCCTTAGAAGACCATTGGGAATTTTTTTTTAAGTCCTTGCATTGCTATGAAGATCTAAGTCTACCAGAAAAAGCTCTCACACACTGTGATCATTACTGTGCACAAAGTTCTCCTGGTTCTGCTCCTTTTACTCAGCATCAGTTCATGTAAGTCTTTCCAGGCCTCCCTGAAGTCTTCTTGTTCATCATTTCTTATAGCGCAATAGTACTCCACTACATTCATATACCATAATTTATTCAGCCATTACCCAATTGATGGGCATCCCCTTGATTTCCAGTTCTTGACCACTACAAAGAGTGCTGCTATAAATATTTTTGTACATGTGGGACCCTTTCCCATTTTTATGATCTCTTGGGGATACAGTCCTAGTAGCGATATTGCTGAGTAAAAGGGTATACACATTTTTGTAGCCCTTTGGGCATTGTTCCAAATTGCTCTCCAGAATGACTGGATGAGCTCACAGCTCCACCAACAATGAATTAATATACCAACTCTCCCACATGCTCTCCAGCATTTATGATTTTCCTGTTCTGTCATGTTTGCCAATCTGATAGGTGTGAGTTGGTACCTCAGAGTGGATTTAATTTGCATCTCTCTAATCAAAAGTGATTTAGAGCATTTTTTCATATGATTATAGATACCTTTAATTTCTTCCTCTGAAAATTGCCTGTTCATATCTTTTGACCATTTATCAATTGGGGAATGACTTGTATTGTTGTACATTTGACTCAGTTCTCTATATAGTCTAGAAATGAGGCCTTTATCCCCAAGATTAGTTGTAAAAATTTTTTCCTAATATACTACATCCCTCTGAATTTTGGTTGCATTGGGTTTTGTTGTGCAAAAAAATTTCAGTTTAATGTAATCAAAATTATCCATCTTGTACTTCATAATGCCTTCTATCTCTTCTTTAGTCAAAAATTCTTCCTTTCTCCGTAAATCTGATAAATACACTATTCCTTGCTCCTCCAGTTTGTCCATGGTATCAATCTTTATACCTAGATCGTGTACCCATTTGGACTTTATTCTTGTGTAAGGTGTCAGGCATTGGTCTATGCCTAGTTTCCACCACACTGTTACCAGTTTTCCTAGCAATTTTTGTTGAACCATGAGTTCTTATCCCAGAAGCTGGGGTCCTTGGGTTTTTCAATTTACTATATTCATTGCTATATTGCTATATTCATTGTCTACTGTGTCTTGAGTACCTAGCATATTCCACTTGTCTACCCTTCTGTTTCTTAGCCAGTACCAAGTAGTTTTAATAATTGCTGCTTTATAATACAATTTGAGATCTGGTAGCACTAGGCCACCTTCCCTAGCATTTCTTTTCATTAGTCCCTTTGATATTCTGGACCTTTTGTTCTTCCAGATGAATTTTGATATTATTTTATCCAGCTCTAGAAAATAATTATCAATTTTTAAATTTGTACGGTGCTAAATAAGTAAATTAATTTAGGTAGAATTGTCATTTTTGTTATATTGGCTCAGCCTACCCATGAGCAACTGATGTTTTTCCACTTACTTAGATCTGACTTTATTTGTGCAAAAAAAATGTCTTGTAATTGTGTTTATATAGTCACTGGGTTTATTTTGGCAGGTAAACTCCCAAATATTTTATAATGTCTACTCTAGCTTTAAATGGGTTTTCTCTTTCTATCTCTTGCTGTTGGACTTTGTTATGTTGGACTTCCTTACTAATTTATGGAAATGCAGAAGATTTGTGCGGGTTTATTTTGTAACATGCAAATTTGCCAAAGTTGTTTATTATTTCAAGTAGTTTTTTACTTGAATCTCTGGGATTCTCATCATATATATATGAAGTATATCATCATATCATCTGCAAAGAGTGATAACTTAGTTTCTTCTTTGCCTATTCTTGTTCCTTCAATTTCTTTATCTTGTCTAATTGCTACTGCTAACATTTCTAGTACCATATTGAATAATAGTGGTGATAATGGACATCCTTGTTTCACCCCTGATCTTATTGGAAATGCATCTAGCTTATCCCCATTGCATATAATGCTTGCTGAAGGTTTTAGGTAGATACTGCTTATTATTTTATGGAAAGTTTCCTTTATTCCTATGTTCTCAAGCATTTTTAATAGGAATGTGTGTTGTATTTTGTGGAAAGCTTTTTCTGTGTCTATTGAGATAATCATGTTGTTTCTGTTAGTTTTGTTGTTGATATGATTGATAATGCTAATAGTTTTCCTAATATTGAACCAGCCCCGCATTCCTGGTATGAATCCTACCTGATCATAAATGTATTATTCTAGTGATAAGATACTGTATTCATTTTGCTAAAATCTTATTTAAAATTTTTGCATTTATATTCATTAGAGAAATTGGTCTATAATTTTCTTTCTCTGTTTTGTGTCTCCCTAGTTTAGGTATCAGAACCATATTTGTATCATAAAAAGAATTTGGGAGGACTCCTTCCTCCCCAATTTTCCCAAATAGTCTATACAGTATTGGAATTAACTGTTCTTTAAATGTTCAATAGAATTCACTTGTAAATCCATCTGGCCCTGGAGATTTTTCCTACGGAGTTAATTGATGGCTTGTTCAATCTGTTTTTCTGAGATGGGGTTGTTTAAGCATTCAACTTCCTCTTCTGTTAATCTGGGCAATTTTTTAAAATACTCATCCATCTCATTTAGATTGTTGAATTTATGGGCATAAAGTTGGGCAAAATAATTTCTAACTATTCTTTTAATTTTCTCCTCATTGGAGGTGAGTTTACCCACTTCATTTTTGATATTAGTAATATGATTTTCTTCTTTCGTTTTTAAAATCAAATTGACCAAAGGTTTATCAATTTTATTAGTTTTTTTCATAAAACCAGCTATTGGTTTTATTTATTAATTCAATAGTTTTCTTAATTTCAATTTTATTAATCTCTCCTTTGGTTGTCAGTATTTCTAATTTAGTATTTACTTGAGGATTTTCAATTTGTTCTTTTTCTAGCTTTTTCAGCTGCATGCTCAAGTCATTGATCTCCTCTTTCTCTATTTTATTTATGTAAGCATTCAAAGATATAAAACTTCCCCCTAAGAACTGCTTTTGCAGTATCCCATAAGATTTGGAAGGTTGTCTCATTATTGTCATTCTCTTGAATGAAATTGTTGATTATATCTATGATTTGTTGTTTAACCACTCCTTCTTTAGGATTAGATTATTTAGTTTCCAATTGATTTTTGGTTTCCCTTTCCATGGCCTTTTATTACATATAATTTGTAGTGGATTATGATCTGAGAAGGATGCATTGACTATCTCTGCCTTTTTGCACTGGATTGTGAGGTTTTTATGTCCTAGTACATGGTCAATTTTTGTATATGTGCCATGTACTGCTGAGAAAAAGGTATATTCCTTTCTATTCCCATTCAATTTTCTCCAGAGATCTATCATATTTACCTTATCCAGAGTTTTATTTACCTCCTTAACCTCTTTCTTGTTTATTGTGAGGTTAGATTTATCAAGTTCAGAGAGGGGGAGGTTGAGTTCCCCCACTAATATAGTTTTGCTGTCTATTTCTTCCTTCAACTCCTCCAACCTCTCTTCGAAGAATTTGGATGCTATACCACTCGGACCATACATGTTTAGTAATGAAATTGCTTCATGGTCTGTAGTGCCTTTTAGCGGGATATAGTTTCCTTCCTTATCTCTTTTGATTAGATCTATTTGTCTGAGATTAGGATTGCTAGCCCTGCTTTTCTTACATCATCTGAAACACAATATATTCTGCTCTAACCTTTTACCTTAACCCTGCGTATGTCCTCCCATTTCAAACGTGTTTCTTGTAAACAACATATTGTTGGATTATGGCTTTTAATCCATTCTGCTATCCATCTCCATTTTATGGGAGAGTTCATTACATTCACATTCACAGTTATGATTACAATCCGTATATTTCTCTCCATCCTCTTTCCCACTGTTTGTGCTTTTAGTTCTCCCATCTCCCTTCCCGTCCTCAATAGTTTTCACTTTTCACCACCACCTCCTGCAGCCTTCCCTTCCTTCTTTTAGCCCCCCTCCCTTTTATTCCCCTTTATCCTTACTACTTCTTTCCTCCCCTTTAATTTTCCCTCCCCTTTCTTCCCCTTCCCCTTCTACTGCCTATAGAGCTAGTTAGAATTATATACTTAAGTTTATTGTTCCCTCCTTGAACAAATTCAGATGAGAGTACCTCTCAAACAATGCTCGTCTCCTTCCCCTCTTTCCTCTACTATAATTTTGTACTTCTTCCTGTGATGTAATTTACCATTTTCTGCTTCCTCCTTTTCACACCTCCTGTTACAATTCCTTCACATGCTTTTTTCATATTTTTATCATCACATCATTTACTTTATACCTGTTCCCTCTATGTATATCCCTTTTATATTTCATAATAGAGGTACAATTCTCAAGATTAACAGGTATCATCTCCCCTTATAGAGAGGCAAACAGTTTGCCCAAATTGAGTAACAAGTTTTTGTTTTTTATTTTTTTCCCCCATTTACCTTTCTATGCCTCTCTTGAGACCTGTGTTTGAAGATCAAATTTTTTATTAAGTTGTGGTGTTTTTGTCAGGAAGTTCTGGAATTGCCTTACTTCATTGAATGACCATCTGCTTGCCTGAAATGTTATGCTGAACTTTACTGGGTAGTTGATCCTTGGTTGTACTCCTAGCTCCTTTTGCTTTACAGAATATTGGATTCCAATTCCTTTGATCTCTTAATGTAGAAGCGGCAAGGTCCTGTGTGATCCTGACTGTAGCTCCTTGATATTTGAATGGTTTCTTTTTGACTTCTTGTAATATTTTCTCCTTGATAGTTCTAGAATTTGGCAACAATATTTCTTGGAGTTTTGAGTTTAGGATCCCTTTCGGGAAGTAAACAGTGGATTCTTTTGATGAATATTTTGCCCTCTGTATCTAGCACTTCTGAGTAGTTTTCCTTGATGATTTCCTGGAAGATATTGTCCAGACTCTTTCCATTATGGCTTTCTGGCAGGCCAATAATTCTTAAATTTTCTCTCCTGGATCTATTTTCCAGGTCAGTTCTTTTTTTCAGTTAGATATATTACATTTTCTTCTATCTTTTCATTCTTTAGATTTTGTTTGATTGATTCTTGCTGTCTCATAGAGTCATTAGTTTCTACTTGCTCAATTCTAATTTTTATCAAATTGTTTTCTTCAGTTAACTTTTGCATCTCCTTTTCCATCTGTCCAACTTTTCCTTTTAAGGAATTATTTTCTCCAGTTAGTTTTTGAAATTCCTTTTCCATTTGTTCAATTTTCCTTTTTAAAGACATGTTCTCTTAGGATTTCTTTTTTTCATATTTTTAAAATCATTGGCCTATTTCTCTTCTATTTCCTTCTTCAACTGTTCCAGGAGGGCTTTTTGTGCATGTGAAAAGTCCATAGTCCCTTCTGAAGTTTCAGATGGAAGTACAGTTTCACTACTGACCTCTTTAGTATTTGTGTTTTGGTCTTTGTCCCCATAGAAAGATTCTATGTTTTTTTTCACCCTTATTTTGCTTTTTCCTGCTCATGATGGTGATTGTGTGTTGTGGCTTCTGGTTCTTTCAATTAGAAACTACAGAACTTGGTGTTGAGCTGACTGGTGTGAAAAAACTAAGGTCAAGTGTCTTTGTATCTTTTTGTTTTGTGTTTCCCCAATCAGACCTGGGGTTAGCTTGTTAAGCATCGGGGAGGGGTGGTCTGGTCAAGGGAGATCTCCTCAGCTGAGCTGAGGCAAAGGCAAGCCCAGGGGTTGGTGATCCCAGCTGCCCTATTGTCTTCCCATTTCCCCTGGAGTTCTGAGGCACTCCCGGATCCTAGTGTGAGGTAGGTGACTTACAGACGTTTAATCTGCAGGCTGAAAGTCTCAGGAGCTGCTGCAGCTGATATCAGGGGCTCAGCGGCTGTCACTCAGCTTTATTGGTCTCTCGCCCTGGGCTACCACTCCACCATTCTGCCTGCTGCTGACTCAGGTCTCCCTGGGACCCTCCCACTCTGCTGCACTGTGCGCTCACCCCCACAGAATGAATCCTTCCCTTCGACCTTCCAGTCTGTCCTGGGCTATGAATCTGCCACAGTCTGTCTCCTATTGGATTCTGCACCTCCAAAGTTTGGTCAGATTCTCTCCTTAGAAGTGTCTGAAGGAGTTTGTTTAAGAGCTTAGTTGAGTAGTTGCTCTCACTCCACCATCCTGGTTCTGCCCCATTAGGATCTTACTTTCTAAAAGGGAAATGAACACATATAGGGGAGTGGAGTTGAGGCCAGAGAGGAGTGTTTCTGTAGTGTTGATTCTAGTGTTTTCAGCTCTAGAGCTGGAGTGTGTGTGTGTGTGTGTGTGTGTGTGTGTGTGTGTGTGTGTGTGTCTGAAGAGTATACTTGGGGCAGAATTTCACAAAGATGGCCAGGAAGTACATGGTGAGACTGGCTCTGGACTAGAATTCTCACTAGTTACAAGCCCAGGGGCCCAGAGTGAGACTTTGATGTGCCTCCTTAGTGGTACAGAAAAGAACATAAGAACATGGGGTTAATAATGCTTACTTTATGAGGTGGAAGTGTTTTCTTAGCAGGTCAGTCTCTTTCAGGAGTGTGACTATCCTTATTGAACCCAGAATGACTACTCTTACCTCTATGGCTTGCTCAGTAACTTATTCTGTGTTTTTTGGGTTGTTTTTTTTTTTTACTGACTATAGGGAATCTGTCTCTGTCTCTTCCCTTCTTCCAAGTTGATCTCTTTCTCCCTCCAGTGCACTCTTATTTCAGTTAAATATGTGACTTGTGAAGCTCCAGTCAGATTACTCTGCCAGCTTCAATGTGGACTTATAAATCCTCTTCTGCATCCTTTCTGGGTTTAATACACTCTGCTTTCTTATTCTTGCCATATCATTCAAGACAGTAGAATTGGCCCAGACTCAAACACTTACCTGGATTTAAAAAAATTTTTCCCCCAAATTTATTACTGAATGTTAATATGTTGCCACATGTATACTGAGAATTAAACAATACTGCTTAAGGAGCTATCAGTTCTAAACTCAGGTGTACAGTTTGCAGTCAAAAGCAAGGGAGGGAAAGGAGAAACAGTATGATTAGCTTCTTCTTTATCCTACACTCCTTTGGAGAATGGGCCAGAGAAAGATGGTAGATAAACAGATTAAAGGAAAATGGGTCTCCAGTCCCACCAAGACACAGAGAGGGAACTTCTGGTTAATCTTGCCCAGAAGTCCTTGCTCTTGAAGGTCAAATGGGTGCTACTTGGCTCTGGGCTATTCTCCTTTTCATCAGTAAAACATTTAAAAAATACATGAAAGAAAACAGTTCAGAAGGCAATACAAATGGAAATTTTGTTGCTATGGTATTAAATTCCACGTAGATTTGTTTTTAAAAACAATATCTGTACATAAAGCAAGTTCATGGCTTCATAGGCAATCTCTTTTGTGTGTGCTGAAATGTTCATCTTTGCTTATGAGTTTAAAAAATATATAACTTATTTATTATTCAGTTCTCAACATTCACTTCCACAAGTATTTGAATTCAAAATTTTCACCCTATCTTTCCCCACCCCCCACCCCAGAACAGAATGCACCCCATCTACCCCTCCCTCCAGTCTGTCCTCTCTTCTATTGCCTACCCAACTTCTTCCATTCTCCTTCCTCTGTATTTTCCTGTACGGTAAAATAGATTTCTATACTTCATTGCCTATATATCTTAATTTCCTGTTGCATGCTAAAATAATTTTTAACATTCATTTTTAAAACTTTGAGTTTCATATTCTCCCCCTCCCTCACCACCCACCCTCATTGAGAAGATAAGCAATTCAGTATAGGTTATGCATGTGTAACAACACAAAGCACTTCCATAATAGTTATGTTGTAAAAGACTAATCATATTTCCCTCTGTCCTATCCTGCCCTTTATTTATTCCATTCCCTCCCTTGACCTGTCCACTTCCACAATAGTGTTTGCTTCTGATTATCCTTTTCCCCAATTTGCTGTCCCTTCTATTATCTTCCCTCTCCTATCTCCTTCCCCCTTGCCTTCCTGCAGGGCAAAATAGATTTCCATATCCAGTTGAGTGTGTGTTATTCCCTCCTTATGCTGAATCCCAAGAGAGTAAGGCTCACTTACTTCCTTTCATCTCCTCCCTCTTCCCCCCATTGTAAAAACTCTTTCTTACCTTTTTATGTGAGATGATTTGCTACATTCTATCTCTCCCTTTCTCTTATTCCTGATACATTCCATTCATGAATAAATTTAATTTTTTTAGGTATTCTCCGTTCATATTCAGCTCACCCTGTGCCGTGTGAATGTGTATACACTATGTATATATACACACACATGTACATACACACATATACCCATTACAAATACATACCTACACACATATAATATACAATACATATATATTAGGGTAGTTAGAGGGAATATATATATTCTAAAACTACCCTATATACTGAAAAAGTTCTCATGAGTTACAAATAACATCTTTCCAGGTAGGAATGTAAACAGTTCAACTTTTTTTTTTTTTAAAGGGGAAAACTTTTTATTGTAGGTGCAGTGAGACAGCTGGACACGGGTTAGATGATTCCAATTTTGTTGGCAACATCCAAAGCATCATAGTCTGGAGCAAGACGGACATAAGCTTTCTTCTCTCCATCAGGCCGGATCAGCGTGTTGACCTTGGCCACGTCGATGTCATACAGCTTCTTTACCGCC
>JAQQSK010009467.1:0-13075 GCA_028658325.1 Potorous gilbertii | reverse complement strand
GCTCATCCTTAGCACCTTTGGGAATCCACAGCCACCCTTGGTCACTCAGAGCTCCCTACCTTGAGCCTATCTTTTTAAGCTGGGTTCACAGTTCTCTTCCTCACCAGTGTCATCCTTTAGCCCCTGAGAGAGCTGTCAGGGAGCAGGTAGGTTTTCAGGTACCTGGAAAGAGAGGGAGTGTGTGGGCACAGTGCCAGGCAGGGTCATGCCCTGGACTCCTGTGCTTCTGCTGGGGCTTCAGGCATCAGGGAAAGAGGAAGGCAAGGGGAAACCAGGTCTGTTTGTGCATGGAAGTGCATGCGTGTGCACGCCTGTGTGTCTCTGTGTCTGTGTATGTATACATGTACATCTATATGTCTGTCTATGTCTGTGTGTCTAGGTGTATGTATGTCTCTAGGTGTGTGTGTTCCTGTGTGTAATTGACATATATCCTAGGAAATCTTTCTTATTTATATTACTATTTATGTACTTTATTTTTTGATGCATATATATGATTAAGAACAATTTTATATCTTTTATTTATTTCTTTGGTTTAGAAATAATTGATATTTTTTCTACAACTGCCTTTGTCCTGTAACTATTTATGTCACAATTCTCTGTCTTGGAATTTAGTTGAGATTTCAGTGGGACCATGACTGGTAAAGTATAAAAATCCAATTTTAATTTTATTGAAACATATACCATGTATTTTTCATTTCTCAACATTCACTTCCACAATTATTTGAATTCGAAATTTTCTCCCTTTAAGTCCCCATGCCCCACCCTAGGACAATATGCACCAAATGCACTTGGTGCTCCAGGCTGTCCTCCCTTCTATTATCCCCCATTGTTCACACCCCTCCCCGCTCTGTATTCAGGTAATGAAAAATAGATTTCTAAACCCCATAGGCTGTCCATCTTATTTCCCACTTGCTTGCAAAAGCAATTTATAACATTTATTTATAAAGGTTGGTGTTCTACATTCTCTCCCTCCCTCCCTCCCCACCCACCCTCAATGACATAACAACAATTCAATGTAGGTCATCCATGTGTAGTTATACAAAACACTTCCATAATAGTTCTGTGGTAGAAGACGAGCTACATTTCCCCCTGTCCTGCCCTGCCCTGCCCTCCATTTATTCCATTCTCTCCCTTGACTTGTCCTCCCACAATGTGGGGGAGGTAACCTTTCTCACACACATATTTCTAAGTGCATACAAGAAAACCAACTGCTTAATTGAGAAGCCCAGTTCCACTGAAGTCCTGTTCCCAAGACATTTCCAGCCACCACAACCAGCAGCACCCCCACCAAGTAGTCAGGCCCTGGTAACAGGGGAAGGGCCTCTCAGTGAGGGGCAGGAGAGACAAATGTCAGCCCAACCAACAAGCACCAGGGGCACTCATGGATCATCTTCCTTTTCGACCTCCTCCACTGCCAGGCACTTGCCCTGAGAGCCAGAAGTCTTGACCCCCCTCAACCTCTCCTCATAGGCCAGGGCCACCAGAAGTGCTTCCTGTGGAGCCAGGAGAACAAAGGTCCCCTTCTCAATGCTGGTCTGGGGTCCTTCAGATGGACAAAAAGCAGAGTGAGAGGCTCAGGGCCCCAGAATACCCATGGGCCCTAGCACAGTGTCTCTGCTTTCTCCCATGCTCAGCACAGACAGAAAGAGCCAGACCGATGATGGTGGGGGTGGGGTGAAGGGGGCATCCCAGAGGGCTTTGCCGCTTATGGCTGACAGCTGGGGCTCCACCTTTTTTCTGAACAGGGCCTCAGCTGGTCTCTTCCCTGGCCTCTGGACCACTGCAGGGTAGGTGGCATCAGCACAGCACCCACTCTTTTCCACATCCACATCCGTGGGGGCTGGCCTGCACAGCCCTGAATGAGATTCAGAGCCAACACATACACAGGGAGCCCTGCCATTTCTGAAGCAACAGAAGTGTGGGGTGCTTATATCTCTGTGTGTATGTGCACCTATAGATAGGGAAAGAATAATAGGAAACCTAAAGGGGTTGGGCAGGTGTGGTTGTCTTTCCCAACAGGCCTCAGTGACTCTCTTAAGCCATGCTTCAGAGGAGGGGGAGCACTCATGCCCTGTTCGGTGGTAGGGGTACCTTCTGAGGAGGAGGAGGAGGAGGAGAGGAGACATTCTCAGAGCCACTGTTTGTGCTAAATGTCTTCTGCAGTTGGACAGTCTGGGAGCTGAAACAGAATCTACACTGGAGTCCCCCTGTCAAACAAACAGCAGGGAGCATTCAACAGGGGACCTAGAAGTCATGCCCAACCATGGCTTTCCCTCGGTTCTCAAAGGTGCTATGTGGCTGTCTCTGAAGCAGACAACCAGGGCACTGGAAGGTAGGAGTGAGAAGCCCAAACTCCCCTGGCGGCTGAGATTGGAGAGTGGTCTCCCTCCTAGTGTCCCTAGTCTGCCTTCCATCCCCTGCAGCCTCCCATCCCTTTCCTGTGACTTCACCTCCCCAGAACTGAACTTTCTGGAGGGGACAAAAGGCCATGTTGCTTCTTGTGACTTACCACACATCTGACATGTGTCACCTACTTCCCTAGCCTATGTCAGCCTGTTTCTTCCTCTGTTAAACAAAGGGCTTGGACTCCAGGGGTTCTGTGTTCCTTTGGAACCCAACTGACAGAGAAGGAAGCTAAAGCAGAGAGCAGTGGAACCATTTTTGTGCCTTATCCCACAGGCTTGTAATTGTAAGGAGGGCACACTCTGCCCCCTCAACTGTGTCCTCCTCATTCCAGCAATGACTCCAGGGGACCACAGTGTACTGTCTCTGTTCTGTGAGTTCCGTGCTGAGGATCTGGATTCTTTTGGGGGCTCAGCAGAAGGATCCTTGCTTGGACCCCTCAGCATGACAGAGATCTCCCCATGAAGCATCCTCTCAAGGAAGCTCCCTCCATGGTTAGAAAGCTTAATATAGTATTAATAGCTCTCATTCCTCCTCCTGCTTCCATCTGTAACTTCTATCCTAATATTCAGGTCCTAGCTTATGGGGTAGCCACACACAAACAGGCTAATCCCTCCCAATTGGGTAACTGTAGGAGCATCAGCCTTTCTCTATCTCTCTGCCCCACACCCCATCCAACCTTCTCCCCTGCCCCCTCGACCTTCATACTCGAGGTGATTGGTTCTGGATGCCAAGGTGTGGACTGACACAGACAGACAGAAGTGCCTGGTGAATCTTCTCTGTCCTAGGCAGAATACAAGAAGGTCAAGAGCACAGCTGGGGCATTGCTCCATTGTTGGGGAAGGGGAGAGGGAAAGGGAGTTATGAACAAAGAGACAGGGCAAGGGGACAGGCCTTGTATCTTGGAGCCCATACATTCAGCTGACTGTCCTCTCCTGCCTTTTATCTCTGTTACTGACCCATCGTTCAGTTGTCCCAACCCACTTTACAAGAGACCTCAAAGATCTAACCCTGAGAGCCCACCTTAATCTGGCCCAGTTGCAGGCTGGGTGGGTTGAGAGTCTGGATGTGTCTGAGGCCCCAGGAAGCCCGCAGAGATTGGGAAGCTAGGGTCATGACCGCAACAGTGCCAGGTTACAAAAAGAAGCAGAGAAAGACCTAAAAAAAACACCCATCCATTGCCCCCAGGCTGTGGCTTTGCCTGAGTCATCCCCACCCCTGCTTGAGTGGCCAGAGACAGAGAAGCCAGGACATGGCAATCCAGGCCCACTCCTCGCCAGGAGGAGACAAAGGCCACTCACTTGGTGGTCGGGCATAGACATGCACCCAGGTCTCCGCATGGTTCCCAAGTGTTGGCTTGAACGGGGGCTGGGCTGGAAGGGAAGGGACCCTGGTCATTCCCTGACCATCTGGGACCACTTCCAGGCCTCTACAGTGGTACCCTCCTCAGACAGAGATGCCTTTCCCTGAGGAGGGAGGATAACAGAACGTTGCCAAGAAATTGCCCATTGTGACATGGATGGTCACAAGTTGAGGAGTAAAGAAGCCCTGAAAGTCCTTGGTCCTCCAAGGGATATGAGCAGGTCAGGACAGTCAAGGAGGCCTGGCCCAGGACCTAAAGACTTTTCCTAACTCCCTCCCCAACTATCCCCTGCGCCACTGCCCCCAGTCAGAGCAGTCCGCAGGACTGTGGGTGCCTCCTGTGTGACCATTAGGCCTATAACTCTGTCATGCCAAACAGGATTCAGACAATTCCCTTGACCTGCTCCAGCATTAATAACACCAACAATGTACACAGATTTTAGGTGGAGACAAATACAATGTACCTTAGGGAAGAAAATCAAACCAGTCCTGACCTGGGCAGGGAGGAATCCTAGAAACTTGGAATCTCTTTTCATGGCTTCCTTGGAGACAATTAGTCCTCCCAGAAAGTAGGCAGAGCATGGCAAAGGGTGGTAAAGTTTGGCTCAAGGAAAAGACAAGTGCCTGCTTACCCAATTTTCAACACTATTCCACAGCACCCTCGAAAATGGTGCCCCAGGGACTGCCTAAGAGCTTGGAGAAACTTGAATGGTCAGTCAGGCAGTCCTAAAGGCAAGAGGGCATGTAAGTGGGGGGGGGGGGGAGCAGGTTCCAGGTCTATTCTGTGTCATGGGCTTCTCAGGCAGACAGGCTGCTTCATGATAGCCACTCAACAACCCACCCACCCATCTCAGAATCCTCCTTCTTATTGCCTTAAACGAAACTCAGAGGACTCCAGAGAAAATGACCACTGTGAGAGAAATTCCCAGGTCATGGCACACTGCCCACCTCCCAGTTCCTAGACTCTCAGAAAACTCCTAGCTAGCTCTGGGTTAAGAACCCTCTTGTAACTGAAGGAAAACTCTTCGGCCTAAGGAGGGTGATAGTCTAGTCAAAGGATCTAGTAGGTTAGAACTGGGTCTGCTGCCTCCTCACCCTGGGCAGGGCTCTGGAAGGGACTCAGGAACCCTGGCCTGAACATTCACCTCCTCTGCCCCTATGCCCCCAAAGGACGTCAATATCAGTCTGCTTGGCAGCCAGGTCGCAATGATGCCCTCATCCAATCACATCCTCATCCCCATTAACACCTTTAGCTCATTCCCCAGAAAGGGATGCCATGCTGGCACTTGGCAGGGGCCAGGAGCAAAGCCCTTTGAGACCAGGCCAATCAGTGTGTGTGAAGGCACATTGTGGGTTCATCTGTCCCCAAGCCACAAAGCCATATGAGGGTGTACTGAACACCCTTTCTGCTTTCTAGAAAAGGCCCTGGCATATCCCTCTAGAGTCCACGAGCTCTGCCCCCCATCTTCTGTGGACACCCCTATCCTTCCTGTCTGTTGGCAATGCTGGCAGACTCTGGCCCCAAGCCCCATACTCCCCCTTCCTCCTCATGGGGACAACTGGGCACACTCACCTGCCTTGGTTTCAGGCCTGTCCTCTTCTGCCTTTTCTGTCCCTCCAGAGTTCCTGACAGTCCCTCCAGTTCTCCTTCTGCACTGCCTCCTAGGACTGTGGTACCCGACGTGTCCCAGTGGGGCCCTCACCTGCTGGAGGACTCTATTCACAGTTTTCAGAACCATTATCACTGCTACTGGAAACCTCTTCACTGACAATCTTGCTTGCCCTTTTTTCCAATAAAGTTCGAATGAGATGTACATGTCAAGTCACTGAGTTGCCAGGTCAAGGGATGGCATCATTTTGGAAGGTTATGCTAAAGTGCTCTGTGGTTCGACATCTCAGTGCAGGGGGTGGCCCTGGGTCCCCCAAAATGATGCCAAGTGCTCCCCAGAGCTGGCACTTCCTACCAAGCTGGAGAGCATTCCCATCCAGGCTTGGAGTCTCTGTGTCTGTCTGTCTCTCTGTATGAGGATGGAATGAGCTCCATTCGGAGAGACTCACAGGTAAGTTCCTTAAGTCTTTGATTTCTTCAACACATTTTTGGCCCCTTGGGTCATCAGAGAGCTTACTGGAGGTTGAACGTCTTGAAAGCAGCTCAAGCAAGGGCAATTCTTTATCCCAGTCCTGAAGAAAATTACGTTTCTGAAGGTGTGCAACCCTTGGTTTTCTCCAGTCACCTTCCCAAAGCCTGGGGGCTCAATGGTTAGCTAACAGAGCCTTTATCCCTTGGATCAGCTACAAGGCAGGGAAACTGAATGTTCAGCATTCTTGAGCAGACATGGGTAGCTATCCCCAGGGGACCCAATATGGCTTGTGGTACAGATCCAAGGACACTTTTATGAAAATGCTTTTACCCTGAGGAGAGTTGCTCAAGTCTGAGCAGCCTGACCAGCTCACCTCAGGTCATGGTAGGCACCAGAGAGGAGAAGACAATGGCCCCCCACTCCTCTTCCAGGTCTGGAAAATAGCCCTGCACCCTGCTGGCATGATTTCCCTGACTGTTTCCCTCCCTCAGATCCAGACTCCTCTGCCTCCTCTCCCTGCCTAAAAACCCATCACCCTGTGGGGGGTGTGAGAGAGCAAACTGGCCTGGCATTCAGAGGCTCTGCCTTCCCATTTTGCCTAGGCCTCTGACTCCCTGGGCAATTGTCATTTGCTCCCTGGGCCTGTGTTTCCTCATCTGTAACCTGAGTGGTGAAGTCTCTGGCCTGCAGGCCAGCTCTCAGTCTCTGAGAGTTCCCTCTGAAGCTCTGGCCCATACTGGAAGCAGGGAGGATAGCTGGTCAGACGGATGACAGAGAGGGGCTGAGCTGAGTTTCCCCTTTCCTGTGTAGCTTAGTGCAGAGAGGGAGGTGGAGGCGATAGATGCTATGGAAGTGGGCTTGACAAGGCCTTGTACCTGATAGGGGTGAGGATGAGGGTTAAAAAGTGTCAGGACTGATCTGAGCAGGGCAAGGAAGGAACGTGTGGAGCAGGTTGAATAGGACAGGTGGCATTGAGTTGATGGTGGAATAATCAAGGGGAAAGTTTAAAGAGGAAGGTGGCAGTTGGCATCATGGACTTGGAACTAGACTTCGAGATTGGGGCTGTTTATGATCATTTAGAACAAGGAGAGGCCCTGGTAGTGGAATCCAGGAGAGTAGGGAAGCACCAGGCCACAGAAAGGCCCTTGCCCTGGCAGAAAGTGGCAAGCACCAGGCAAGTTCTCCCCTGAGAAGTTTCTCCAGGAAACCAGTCCCCTGCTGCTGGGTTACCCAGATCTAGACTTCCATTCATGGGAGTCTCCCTCCCTGACATACTCACCTCGGAAAGATTCTCTGTGTCTGATTCTGGACCTTCACCTGAACCCAGTTCATATGGTGGCCTCCCAGAGACTCCCCAGAACTTCACAACTCAGTCCTTTCTTTGATCCTGAGCAGACAGACACTCTGCCCCCTGGCCCTTGCCCATCTGGACTGTAGTGGAAGCCAGAAAGAAAGGAGGGCTCCATGAAGGAGGAATCGGCAGATAAGGAGTCTACACCAGGGGCCCAGAGCAGCCAAAGCCTCAAGCTGTGTAGCCCAGGGGGCTCCTTTCCCTACACCCTGGTGGGGATGACTCACAAAGGCCCAGGGGGCAGAGAATGGGAGCATATGGGAAGGAAATAAGGGGTGTCAGAGGGAGAAGGGGGTGCCAGGTCAAGGAGGAAGGCCCAGAAGAATACCAAGGACTCAAAAATTCACCATCAATGTTCTTTATTTTTCAGTTTTTCATTTTTTTTTCAGAGGAAAGAATGTAAGGCAACAATCCGATAAAATTTCAAAGAATTTATCCTCAATAAGCAATGATTGGGGAAGAGATTAGAGAGTGTCCCATGGACTACAGGGTGGTGGTGATATCTTAAGGGAGGCTGCCGGAAGTGGGCCGTGGCCAAGGGGCCAGAGATGTGTCCAAAATGAAGGCTAAGGGGAGGGGACGGCAAGGATGCAGAGAAAGAGGTGAGGTAGAGCATGAGGAATGAGGTGGGGCGGGTCAGGTCTCTGGGACTTTCCTGTCCAGAATTAAACAGCCTTCCTTAGTCTCAGAAAATAACGACCTCGTTGAACTCCTCTTTGGTTCAGTCCCACTCCCACTGGGTGATCTTGAGAACGTAGGTGCCAGGACAGTTTGCGAGGTCTTCTTCGTCTGTTCCTGTTGGTGATTCGCCGGGTGCCCACAGGTAAAGCGTGGCAGGGAGGATCGATGGCTGCTGCTGCTGTGACCTCTCCTGCTACTGCCGGATGTTCCAGCATGCTTTCAGGGAGGGAACTCTGTCTTAGAGCATGAGTCACGGTTTCACATGCCTGATGACTGTTGGGCAGGTCCTGGGACCTAACCTCTTGGACATCACTTCTTCCTTCACCAGCACCAGCAAAGGATTCTGGATGATATTCGATGTATGTCAGGGGTTCGTTGACATGGACTTCCACTGGTGGAATGGTTTCTGCACCTTCTTCTGCTCCAAGCCCCAATATTGCGAGTAGCAGGTTAAGGATGTTCTGATCCCCCTGACATAGATGACTGGGAACGGACTGCTTCTCCCCCTCCCTGCTCCATCACTGAGATCCTGGATGCCCTCTAGTTGTTCCTGAAAATTCTGGGATGGTTCCCTGGTAGTGGCTGTGGACCAGGACTGCCATCATCTGTTCCAAAAGTACTGTCATCATGGGGCAGTTGAAAGGGTCTCAATACAGCCTCCACATCCAAAGGAACATGGTCCTCCTCCTACGAATTCATTCCCTCTCCTGCCTGAGGGCTGATAACAATTCAGACCAGTCTGCCAGCCAAGATGGGTGATTTGATGTAGAGGACCTCTGTCATGGAGATCCCAGCACTCTTCAGGGTCCTGTATTGTGACATCTTTGAAGACCTAGCCCCCTCCTGGCTCTGGGTCCCCAGTGCTGACCTGCCCTCCTCTGGAGCAGGACAGTGCCATCTCAATCTCCAGAAAATTACTAAGAAAACTTCAGAAGAACGTCACTGTCAAACACACACTCCTCTGTCCAGGTCTTACAGCACCTCATGAGAAGAGCTCGATTTTCCATCCCCTGAACTGTGGCTTTTGGCAGTGCTGTGACTGACCCAAGGAAGGAGGGGGCAGAGCCTCTCTGGTCCCAGTCTCCTCCTGGCTCAGGATCAGCAGCCACAGGTTATTCCTATTGGTGCAAAGGTTTGGGAAGGGTCCTAGTCTCACATAATCCCTACCTTGCAAGCCACTTCCTTGCTGTCTGTCTCAGTTTGCCCATCTATAAATATGTAAAAGAAAGAGCACCTCCCTCCCAGGGTGGTTGTGACAATCAATGACATCCTGTTTGTGAAGCATTGGACATGGTGCCCGACACACAGTTGGCCTCATAAAAATGTTAGCCATCACGATCTAGCACAAAGCCTCCCTGACCCAGCACACCCTCTCCACCACACTTGTACCAGGATGGTTCTTCCAACCTTGACCTGAAGCCCCTGCGTGCCATCCCCCACTCGAAAGCACTGCTAGGAACTTTTTTGCCCCTCTACTGCCTCTGGCTGACCACCACACCAAGGAGCTCTCCTGCCAAACACTGAAAGCCCTCCACCTTCTGGGGCTCAGGTTCAGCCTCAGGTACCTTTGTCATTCAAACCACTCTCAGAAATAGAAGAACTTGGAGGGAAAGGGGGTTCCTGCCTGTTACCTTTCATGGAACATCCAAGGCAGGGCAAAAGCTGCTCGTGTCTTTATGGCAGCTTCCATCATGACCTCCTAGGATGCTGAGAGGGAGTAAGAGCATTGGTCAGCTCTAGAGGTGGACCCTCCAGATCATTTGGTCCAAGCCCCACAGTGTCAGGTAAGGAACCTGAGGCCACTAGAGAGGTCAAGGCACTGGCCCAAGGTGACATGGCAGAACACAGCCTAGCTTCCCAGTGCAGGAATAGCCTTTCGTCTGCACCAGAGAGGCTGAATACCCTGAGGAGGAAAGGCCCAAGCAGGCTGGTTCCCTCTGGATGGCATTTTAACAACAGCCAGGGCCTTGTCATTACAACTTCTATACCCGCTGCACCCGCTTCTTCTGCCAGTCAGCCCTCCCTCCTCCCTGGCCTCCTCCAGGGGTTACCAGGGCCTGGCACATTGCCAAGCCCAGTGAGTGGCCTTTCCAGCCTGCTACACTTGGACAACTGGAGCATCCACCACTGACTCTCCCTTTCCTTCAAACCCTCACTGACTCCCAGTTCCCTGCCTTGTCCTTGTACCTCTCCTAGGCTCCTTGGTGATCACTGCTTCCTTCTTTTCCTGGCTCCTGCAAAGACGTTCCTACTTTCCTAGAAGCCCAGATTCATGCTCAGAAGGCACATTAGGGATGAGTCTTGGCATCACCCGCCTCTGAAGGGACATGAGAGGACAAGGTCTCTGCATCCTGTCATTTGCCAGAAGAGGAAGCAGAGGACAGAGGTGAAGGAGATGTGTCCAACAGCACTATAAGCAGCAGAGCTGGACTCCAAGCAGGCTGCTCTGCCCCAAAGCCAGCAGGGCTTCCCCTGTCTCTCCCTGCAGGGGCTGGTGTACACCCAGTGCCTATACTCTCTCTCGTTGTTCTCCCCCACATCCCAGGAAGACCTGCCCTCCAATTTCTCCTCTCTGCCTCAGACTTCGAGCTGCAGGCATCCATCTTCGGGACCCAGCAAGAGCTGAAGTCCCTGCCCAGATTCCTGCCATATTTCTGTGTTCCCACCTCAGACTTAAGCAGAACAGGCCTCAGAGTCCACTAGTTGCGCCCATTCCCCTACTCTTGTCCTTCTTTGGATAGAAGAGGAATCTGAGAGCAGCAGAACAACAGTGGATTGCTCAGTCAGCCAAGATTCCTGGCTCCCAGCCTGTTGCATTGACTGGCAGCTCCAGAAATACTAATTTCACCTCCTCCATGGAGGTCTCCCTGAGCTACCTCCCCAGCCTCTCTGAGCTCCTGCAATCCTTCTTTGTCCCTGACTGGGGGCACTGAATTGGTGCCACTGCCATGAGGCATCTCTTGGGGTCTTTGGGAGAAAGACATGCCACCATGGATCAGGTAAGTCAAGCTGCCACCAGTGCCCCCTTGACCACTAGTGATTAAGCCTCCTGCTCCAAAGGGGACAGCCCAGCACCCTGAACCTCAGGAACAGCTGTGAGTACAGCCCTCTGATGGCACTGAACCATGGAAGAAAGCAGCTCACGACTGGCTCAGGCAGGGCCTCACCTGGGACATGTGCTTGTGTTCTCAGGCTTGGCCTGAGGTTGAATGAGAGTTGGGCGAGGCCAGCTTAACTGCTTACCCCACGTCAGGGAGAGAGAGAGTGGTTAGTGGGATTTGCCAGCAGGGCTAACATGACCCTACCCTCATGGAAAAGTGAGGGAAAATACATGGCCCATTTCTGCATGAGTAGGAAAGTCTAGGAACTTTTGCATGGTCCAGTTCCCTTGTAAATGAGGGAAGAGGGTTGAAGGGGAAGCCCCCCTATCCACGATGAGCAAGGAGCAGTTTTAGGACAAGCCTCATTGTCCATGCTGAGTCACGGAAGGGATAGGACACCCCAGCAATAGGGAGCACACCCAGACCATCCTCCTCATTGGAATCATATGCAGCTGGTCGTGCAGGAAGGGTGAAGTCCTCCAGCTCTATCAATCTTGGCCTATGGGCCCCTGTGCCCATAGAGAAACACCAGCATCCTCTTTTAGGAGCACAAGCACAACTTCATCTGTCCTGCTCACTGTTCTGGGAACTTGCCTTGTGTCTTGACAAACTGCAGTGTGTGCTGACCCCAGGTCCATGTCTCTCAGGATGGATACCCTCTGCCCCTTCCTCTTCTGCTGCTCTAATATTCCTTGGGGGAAAATCGAGAGCATTTTCCCAATTCCAGGGTCAGACAGTGAATTGGGAAAAGACTGGACACACGCTGGTGGGAATGGGGTTCGACAAGGGTTCAAAGTGGTCTGGTGACAGAGATCCTGGGGGCACCTGAAATTGGCTGGACTCTTGCTTCCTTTCTGCACAAATGAGGCATTCTGCATGGTCAGGCATCAGAGGGGAGAAAAGACAGTTGTGTGAGGCAGTGAGGGGCAGAATTTCTACACCCATCAGGAGCCCCTCCTCCTTGGGAGCCAGAGCAGGGTCAGGCCAATATGCTGATTGATGGTCATAGGGATGCACGCAAGAGTTCCTGGTGACAGAAGAGCAGCTGTGGGGGGTAGAGCAAACCCATATCATTATCCCTGCCACACAGGTGATGAAACTGAGGCCCAGAGAGGGTAGAAGGACTTTTCCCATGTGCCCCAGGGAATTGGTCCTGGAACTGTGATGGGAAAGTCATAGACTGAAGGGCTAGAGGAGCCCCTTTGTAGGGACTGGGACCCTTTCTTCCAAGTCAATGCGATTGTGCGAACAGGGTGGGCTGGGACACCTGCAAAGAACTAGGTCCACTGTTCTTCAAGCAACAGCACTTGATCCTGCCTGACAAAACAAGAGATTCCTAGTTCAGCAGGCTCCAGATGGAAGGAGACCCATGGTCATTCTCAGCCACCCTCCTACCCCTTGCCTCCTGGGACAGAGCTCTCCCTGCCCTTACCACCATGCTCTCACACTTCATAACCTGTCCCGATCCAGTACTTGGTCTTCCCTGTTGGATGCCAGAGCCTGGGGAAAGGCTCTTTACCAGGGTGACAGCCCAGGTTCCAGGCAGTGGACAGGGAGCCTGGCAGCTTTCTGGTCCAAGGTCCTCTTACAGAGGAAGGGTATGCAGTCCACAGTGAGCAGTAGACCAGGCTCTGAACCCAGGACCTCTGACTCCAGAGCCAGCATCCTTTCTACTCCCTTATTCCCCTACCTACCCTGCCCTTCTAGTGGTCCCATGTCTCCAACACAAGAGATGAGAAAGACAGCCCTTCTTTCCTCCTGGAATTCCTGGCAAGCAGGCCAGTCAAGTCTTTCTCCAGATGAGGATACAGAGGCCCAGGGGCATTGCTGAGTGCTCCATGGCCTTTCAGGGACTGCATCCCAGGTCCTCAGGGTCCCTAGGAAGGGAGGGCCTTTAACCCTCCTGGTGCCATGGGTCCAGGGCTGGCTGCTCCACCAGTCAGGAAGGATGGGCCGAGTACCTGATGAATTTCTCACTGGGACATCCATTGGCCATGCAGCAGGGCTCATGTCACCTATAGGGCCCATAAGCAAGGAGGCCCCTTCAAGTCCTTGCTCCCTGACAAGCATCAACATGTCCCCTGACCCAGGTACAC
>JAQQSK010009466.1:0-13075 GCA_028658325.1 Potorous gilbertii | reverse complement strand
CCTGCCTGCTCTGGGAGCCTCTGGCCAAGCTGCCTCTGCCGCAGTGGCTGCCTCCCGAGGGGGTCCGAGTCCCGGAGATCCCCCCCGCTCCCCTCTCAGCCCGTCTCTCTCACTGACCTGCGAGTCCGTGGGTGGAGGGACCTTCGCGGCTGCCGGAGATTACTGTCCCTGAAGCCTGCTGGGATCTGCTCACTCCTCTCAGTGCTGCGCGGCCGGGGCGGAGCTCTGCGGCCGGGGCAGGAGAGGGCTCCGCAGGACAGGGCTCCGCTTCCATCTGGGGCGCGATGGACCCCTGGGGTCGGCTTTTCAGGGTGCTCTGCAACGTCACTGTGTTGCTGTGCGGCTTCCACTGTTCCAGAATTTGTCAGGAGTTCTTTTTACAGGAAATCCATGGGTTGTGGGTTCGGAGCTAGTAAAAGTGAGTCTTTCTACTCTGCCATCTTGGCTCTGCCCCCCGTGGAGGTCTTTAAATGCCAGATACAGGCTTTTGTAATTGACCTTGGTGGTAATAGGGAACCAATGGAATTTATTGAGTGGGGAGGCAGGGTAGAAGGAGAATCTCTCTGCTTTATGGAACAAAACTTTTGACTCTCCTAGAGCAAGGCTGGCTCTCTGGGAAAGGCTACATTTTCCCCTGAGGCTTATGGGAGTAGCCCTGAAGGATTAGTGCAGTTTTTCCTCTAGTCCCTAGTACAGTAGGTTCTCCAGGCATGATTATTGGCTGATTATCATGTAGTCGGTCAGTCTTAAGTATCTTTTAGAAAAGAATATTTACCATGGTGTTGAGGTTAAAATATAGTACAAAAAATCCCCATGAGTCTATGACATGTCCCACATTGATGTGGGGACTATAGGGGAAAGAGGGCTCAAGCTTAGAGAGCTTTTGTGGCAAAACTTAAAGTTTCTGGTTGTTAGGAGTCCCTTTTGCCCCTTGGTGGGATGGATACTCAAGAAGTCATAATTTGTGTCCAGCCTGTCTTTGGTTCCCAGTTACAATTATTGCTGTTGGTTGATTTGGGATATTGCTAGTATGCCAGTGGGAAGATGAAAAGTTCTAAATCTTCTATATTCTTCAAAGTCAAAAAAGGTGGGAGAGGAACCTAGACTGAGGTTCCCAACCGTATTCTCCACAAAAGTTTTACTGGAATGCCATTCTTGATCTCAAATAATTTTGGTTTTTAACTCACTTGATAATTTATACACAACCCGTAGTATAGAAGCAAGATTCCTTGGCCTATCCAAACAGGATTCCTGTGTTGGATCATTCCAAATGCTTTTTTGAACTTAGTTTAAAGCCTATTGTTATTTCCTATTTTTAAGATTTATAATATTTAATATTTATTAAATAATTTATTTAAATTAATCAAATTGTTAGTCAATAATTAATATTTATTTAAATTTTGTTTCAGTTAACAAATTAACTTCCTCTTCCTCTTTCCTCTTTCTGCTATTGGGGGAAAAAAAAGAAAATAAAAACAAAATCCTTGTAACAATTATGCATAGTTAGGGAAAATGAAGTCTCATGTTTGTTGAGTACAAAAAATATATTTCATTCCAGCAGGGGTGGGGAACCTATGGCCTTGAGGTCACATGTGGCCCTATAGGTCCTCAAGTGTGGCCCTTTTACTGAATCCAAACTTCAAAGAACAAATCCCCATAATAAAAGGATTTGTTCTGTAAAACTTGGACTCCACAAAAGACTGCACCAAAGAATCTAGAATGTGGGCTTGAGGTCACATGTGGCCTCAAGGCTAAACATTTCCCACCCCTGTATATATACTCTCAGTTTATCAGCTCTCTGTCAAAAAGAAGTAGCATTCTTTTTCATCCCTCCTCTGGAATCGTGGTTGGCCATTTAATTGTTTAGAGTTCTGAATTCTTTTGTTAAAGTTGTTTATTTTCACAATGTTGTTTTTTATACAAAAATTGTCCTCCTGGTTCTGCTCACCTCACTTTGAATCAATGCATGCAAGTCTTCCTAACTTCTCTCAAAGTGTCCCTTTCACTGTTTCTTATAGTCCAAATAGTATTCCAATGACACTCACATGCCATTATTTATTCAGCCATTGCCCAGTTGATGGCTACTCCATTTCTAGTTCTTTGATTCCACAAAAAGAGCTGCTATAAACATTTTTGTAAATAAGGGTCTTTTTCCTCTTTGTTTGAGGTAGTGCTGGTGCTAGGGCAAAGAGTATGCACAGATTAGTAATTATTAGGTGGATAGAGCCAAATGAAAATGTGGTAATTAACACTTGGTTCTCATCTGATCAAAGTATGAAGACATATTATCACTTACTTTAAGTGGGTGGGGGTGATTTGTTTGAAGAAATCAATGGACTTCACCCTTAAATTTATGGAAATCACTTTGGCAGTTCAATGGAGGATGGATTGAGGTGGGTAGAGAATCAGAGAGGTCAAATAAAAGGCTATTGCAAGAGTCTAAGAGAAAACTGATTGAGCGCCTGAACTAGGTTGACAGCTGTGTGAATGGAGAGAAAGGGATTCATTTGGGAGATATTGTGAAGGTAAAAATGATAACATTTGACAACATTTTGGATATCGGAAATCACTGTAGAGTTGAAGGTTACACTGAATTTGCCTGTCTGGGTGACTACAGGGTAATAGTGCCTTTGACAATAATGGTGACGCATGAAAGAGGGGATAATTTGGGGTGAAAGATAAAGAAATCAGTTTTGGACATGTGAAGTTTGAGATGCCCATGGAATATTTAGAAGAGGAAGTTGTAGCTGATATGAGATGATGAAACAGTATTGAAGTGTTGCAGTGTTTATACACACGCATATCCAATATAATATACATTATAATAGATGATAAATATATAATATATTAATATAATATACACATATATAAATATTTATAGATACATATCATACCTATACATACATGTATGTATACATATATATACACATATATAAGTATTTATAAAAATGCATGTATAGTTTATGTACATAAATACAAATATGTATTTATACAAAGACACATTTATTCATTCATTCATTTACCTATTTATACATTCATTCATCCATTTATTTATTTGTTTGAGTTGGAACAGCTAGGTGGTGCAGTGGTGAGAGTGTCAGGTCTGAAGTCAGGAAGACTCCTCTTCCTCCCTCTTCAAATATAGTCTCAGACATGTATTAGTTGTGTAACCCTGGGCAAATCACTTAATTCTGTTTGCCTTGGTTTCCTCACCGGTAAAATGATCTGGAGAAGAAAGTGGCAAACCACTCCAGTATCTTTGCCAAGAGAACCCCAAATGGGTCATCTAGAGTCTGAGACGACTGAACAACAACGCTGTTATCTCTAGCGTGCGCTGACATTACCCTGCACACTAACGTGGGTAAGGGGAAAGGGAAGAAACACTAGTCCCTCAGAAGGTCCATTTCAGTCTTTAGATTATGAACCTTAACAGGAATCTTTGCTCCCTGAAAAAAGCACTGGTATGGGAGTTGAGACATGACTTCTAGTCCTACCTCTGTGACCTTGGTCAAGTCACTTCATCACTGTGGGTCTCTGTTTTCTCCTCTATAAACATAAAGGTTTGGGACAGGACCACCTTTGGGGTCCCTTCCAGACCTAACTTCATTCCTGTTAGTTCACCTTACTGACCACAAGATGGTGCCTTCTCCCTGGGAAAACCTTGATGCTAAACCGATGGAGGCAGAAACAGCTTCTGGGCCAAGTAAGCTTCCTTTCGGCAGTAGATTTGTTATAGATTATCACAGAATGTCAAAGCTGGAAGGCATTTTAACAACTTCCTTATTTTCCAGTGGAAGAAACCAAGGTTCCGAAAGTTCAAATGATGCCTAAGGTCACCCAGTCTATAAGTGGCAGAGCTAGTTTCTGAACCTAGACTCATTACCATGTTGAAAAATGCTGTCCACATCCAGAGAGAGATGAAAGATTCATTCTTTTTCTTTTCTTTGGAATATAGATAATGTAGGAATTTATTTTGTTGACTACACACACTCACACGCACACACACACACACACACACCTAACAGATTTTGTTTCTCTTGCCTTCTTAATGAATAGAGTGGGTGAAAGAGAATTCAGAACCAAAAATAAAATAAAATAGAATTTTTAGAAAGCTCCTAGGTCCTCTCCAGGACTTGACCCTGAGTCTAATGTGTTTCAAGAAAGAAGACTTTCATGTTCGTTGTTCCTTATTTGTCTCGAATTGGTCTTTTTTTCTTCACAAAGACTGTAAGGATGAGCATATATCTGCCAGTTTGTAAGCTCCAGAATCCGTATCTTACCTAAATCTTGTATTTCTCCCAGTGCTTACCAAAGTGCTGTTAATACTAGGTGCTTAATAAATATTTGTCATGTATTATATTTCCCATGCGCCTAGCACGGCTTCAGTATTTCTGTACTAAGTAAGTATAAAACTCTTTTTTAAAAATAACAAATCTAGGTAGATTATTATTAATTCTAAAACTCAATCGTGGAGACCTGTTCAGGGCCACGTAGACAGGGTGAGGGCTGGTCTTCTGACTTCAAGTCTACAACAACACTATGAAAGGCACTTTATAAACATACTTTGTAGGGAAAAAGGGAAAAATGTATTCCCTCTAATTGTAATAGCCTGACTCTATATGCCCTCTCTTACAGAAACTCAGCATCGTCCCCAGGGAGACAAGACCCAACTCTTTCTAATTCCAGGTCTTTCCCCCTGTCTCCATGGCTGGAGTGTTCCTGGTCTTCTGGCTTTCCCTCCACCCTCATCCTGTCTACATTTGTTTGGTCTCTCCAGGGCCAGGAGAAGATAAAGACATTGCTAAACAATGAGTATGAGTGCGTCTATGAATATGAGCCCTCACCCCTGATGGTGAATACATCTTTCAAGTACTACATGGGCAAAATGGTCCTCTTTGTCAGTGTTGCCACCCGCTGAGGGCTGATGGTCATGTGCTATGAACTGAGTGTAGTACAGGATGAAGAGGACGTCCTTCAGCATTGTTATCTTGAGTCTCCCCCTGCAACCGGAACCAGGGAAGAACTCAGAAATCTTCTTGCCCTCAAGTATATATGCCTAGGTGAGGGCTTCATGCCCCATTCCCAGTTATTTGATAAAAAGGGGATGTGAATTGAATGAAAAAAGTGAAAAATTCAGAAAAAGTATCAGCCTTCAGGAGTTCCATTTCACATCAGATCCAAAGTTTTACATTTCTGCTGTGAGAAGAACAAGGGCCTAAATTCTTCTTATCTTCATCTAGTGACCAGCCCTATTGGGTTCATAAATGAAATAGCATTTGGGAACTGTATTGAGTGATTTACAGTCCTATACCTCCTCTCAGGAGGAGTTGTAGGCAGTAACCAAACTGAACTATATATTTTCTAGGGGTGTGTGTGTGTGTGTGTGTGTGTGTGTGTGTGTGTGTGTGTGTTTGGAACCTGTTAGTGAGGTGCATATGCATTATCACTAGGGATACCCACCAGCAGAACTTTCCTACTGAAGAGATCCCCTTCTCACCCTTCAATTTACAAGCTAGAGAGAGGCTGTGCAACCTACACTAGACAAGACTTTTACAGTAACCAAGAAAATACTCTCCTTTAATGCAATTACAGATAGGGAGCCAATGAGAAAGTGTTTGACTAGGGTCTCAGATGCCTCTACCCTAAATAAGAAAGTAGCTATACTCATGAGACAAGCAGATTCTTGATCCTGCCTTGAGAAAAATTCCTAAATTCATCTTCAAAGAAATAGCTAGAAATGTATACTATTCTAAAGTTAGTGGCTTATTATAAGTACTATTTCCAAAATGTTTCCTTTTCTCTATGAGACATCCAATGTCAAAGAGGATTAAAGGCAGGGAAATAATTCCAGTAATGCAAGGTTTTAGCTTGTAGTTTTTTGCATTGTTTTAAACCTGCAGTGTAATTAGTATAGATCAGATACAGATCAGCTACTCACCCCTGATTTATGGTCACATACATACACATACACATACACACACATACACAACTCCTCCTGAGAGCAGGTAAAGGACTGTAAATTAGAGAATTTCTTTAGGTGCTGAGAGGTTAATAGCTTGTCCAGGGTCTTGGAGCTAGTATGTGTCAGAGATGGAACTTGAACTCAGATCTTCATGATTCCAAAGCAGATCCTCTATCCACTATAAATACTGCCACGTATTTATACACCATGTAGGTGATGGAGTGAAGTCACCTATTTCTAGGGAGTCCAGGTATTGAGAGGAACTGTTCACGATTTCATTGTTCTAAGTGAGGATCATACAATGGTGCCTTTTAGTAGTAGTCGTGGACCGGAAATATGGCTCACAGCCCAAGACGGTATATTGGAAGTCTCATAAGAGACTTGATATTTTAATAATCAAAATGTACCTACAAATGTAACTGTCTTTTTTGTCTTGTGCACAGGTATATTGCACAAGTTTATTTTTATTGTTCTCCCTGGTATGGCAGAGTTCCATAAGGTCTTGAAACCAGAGACCTGAGTTTGAGTTCCTGTTCTGATCCATCCTGGCTATGTGACTTTGGGCAAGTTTAACCTTCAGAAGGTATTCTAGGCAACCCTGTAAGATTCTAAGTTGAGGAAAAGTGCTGACTGGCATTTGGTAGAAGGATTTTCCTCACACAGATACCAATGAAATCATCATAAGTTCCTTCCTTATACTTATCAGATTGATTAGTTGGCTAAATTAAGCTAATCTTGTATTTGATAACCATAGTAGACATAAATTGAAAAGATTCAGCTGTCATACTATTATTTAAACCCATCTTCCCACTGAACATTTATAACATGATTAGTTATAAGTAATATAACTGTGAAAATCAGTTGGGCCCAAATGGAATTGCAAGATTTCTGTGATTTAAATTTTATACTTGAAACAATGGAGCTAAGTTTAAAAAAAATTTAGGTGTCCCACATTTTGACTAGGTCTCCTCACTAAGGTGAGCAAGATGAGCATTTGTTGCCTTTAAGAAAAGGTAATGTAGGGGGGCAGCTAGGTGGCATAGTGAATCAGGAGGACCTGAGTTCAAATCCTGCCTCAGATATGTGACATTTACTAGCTGTGTGACCTTGGGCAAAACACCTAATCCTAAATGCCTTGCCTTTCCCCCTCAAAAAAAAAAAGAAATGGCTATGTATTCACTCATTTAAAAAATCTTTATTAAGTAACATCTATGTGTTCAGCTAGTTACTTCAGAGGATATATTTAAAAAATTCAGATATGGCTCCTACCCTCATGGAACTTATAATCTAGCATCACTGTTCATATAGTAGAATTTCCCTTTCATTTTTTTTTCTCCCTCCAGTTGAATTTCTTTAAAACCTTAGCATTATTGATGGTTTTCAATAGTTAATCTATGCTAGAAGTTCTTAGCCTGGGGTCAACAAATTTGTTCTTATTTTTATAATTATATATATAATATATATTTATACACATATATTTATATAATTATATCTTTTGTAATCTTGGATATTGTATACATCAAAAACGTCATCAGAGAAGAATTCCATAGACTTCTGTAGACAGCCAAAGGAGTCTGTGATGCACAAAAAAGAGGAAGAAACCCTGATGTCTGCATATCAATATTTATGACTTTTAATAAACCCACTAGTCTCCATAGGAGCAGAAATTGTTTCATTTTTTGTTTTATTGTGCCTAGCTGCTTAGGATATAGTAGGAGGTTGTTGGATTGATTGACAAAGTTCCTTTCTGATGCCTCGTCACAGTGTGGAGGCAGCCCTGGGTTCTTGAAGGCTGTGCTAGTGGGAGATAAGCACTAGCAGGTTCTACAAACATGCAAAGGCTCTGAGCACAGTTCCAGGCAATGGACTATTTGTCTGCAATTCTAAGGCCCAGCCTAGTTGTTGGGAGATGCTTATCACCAAAAGGCAATCATGTGATGATTTTTTGTTGTTGCTGTTTTAGCCACAGCAATTCATGATAAGGGTTAGATAAGGGTCTGAGAGGTAGAGATTGATCTATCTCTATATAAAGAGAAGAGAAACTCAGGCACACAACTTATACATTCAAATGAAATTCACTGAAGGATATTCTATGTTATCACACTATGTATAGAGTTACTGGGCCAGGAGTTAGGAAGTCCAGAGTTCAAATCCAGCCATGCGACTCTGAGAGCATCATTTAACCTCTATCTTCCCTAAGTTTCCTAATCTGTAAAATGGGTATGATGACAGCACCTACCTCCTCTAGGGTTGTTTTGAGGACCAAACAAGAAAATATTTGTAAAGCACTTTGCACACCATATAGCACCACAGTAAGTGCTGGCTATATCAGGAGGGTTGAAGATAGAAGATGACACAAATCTCCAAATAACTATTTCCACTTTTCCAGGAAAAAAAATTGTGGTTACGGATGTAGAGAGATATAGGGAGAAAAAATTCCTTTATTGGTAGAGAGAAGGTTCTCGGCACATAGATGCATAATGTTTGGGGAGACACAGTCCCAAAAAAGCAGCATCTTTTCCTTTAATCCTGGAAGAAATTGAGACTCTTATGAGAGACTGCATTGTATACATTCACAGGCAGGATTAGGAGAAGACATGGACTTCATAATTTGCAAATATGACACGGCAAGCTGAGCATCAGAGTGGTGCGGCTGCTGCAACTGATGGTTATGGCTCTGGATGATGTAGCTGCCTCCACTCCCCATGACCAGGACCAGATCATCAAGGGCACCAGGCTACCACAATATAATATATAATGGGGGACAATTCAGAGAAAAGACATGAAAAGCAGTGAAAGTAGGAGGACATGGTTTTGAAAACTGTAAGTCAGGAGGGGAACAAAGGCAGGTTAGCTTGGACTCCTTCACAAAATGGAGGGCCCAGGAAGAATTAACCATTTTTAGGTAGGACCTTACAGAGCCAGAGCTGAGGGTGATGACTAGAGGGTAAGTCTTGTTTTGGGGAGGAGAAAGGGAATGTCTGGACCAGACTGAAAATGCCCATATTGAAAGGGTGGGTTTCAAAGAAAAAAGTGGACATGCTTCCATTTTGTTTTCACTTTTAACAAAACAGACTTCTAAACTTTGACCATACAAAAGTTACACAAAGAAAAGCAATACTTAGTCAGTATAACCTTAAAATTTGATTTTATTCGTTCAAAAGGATTAATTCCTGTATGTTTCTTTTTTTCAGTGTAACTTATGGAATTGACTGACATTAAGACCGTAAGGCCAAGAAACCTAATGGTGGGTTAGGAGAAAAAGTTTAACTTCTGAAAGAAAGACAGATGAAACAATTGAAACAATGCTTTTTACTGTAGATGAGAGTGTCAGCTTCCTGATAATTAGAATTATCTAAAGTAATAGGCTACCTCAGGAAGTAAAGTGGCCCCCTATTGAAGGTCTTTAATTGGAGACCTCCTGCCGGGGATGCTGTAGATAGGATTTTTATTTAGATGATCCTCTGAGTTCCCTTCAACCTCTGAGATTCTTCAGTTCTATGAACTTTGAAAGGCTGTGGAAAACAGGAATTGGAGAAGACTGAATGTGTTTTTTTTTTTATTAAAAATAAAATTTATTAAAAATAAAGTCCACAAACTGTAAGCTGCCAAAACCTTGACCTTCTATTATTTGAAATATTCTAGAAAGTATTTGGTATCCCCACCTCACCCTTCTGCAGAGGTGGGAGGTCCAATGTGGTACATTGCATACATTTTTATTTTATTGTTTTAATTTGTTTCACTGATTTTCTTTCTTCCTCTTCACTTTTGTTCTGTTAAAACATTATTTGTTATATGGAAAGGCTGTCTGGGAGAAGAAGGGAGGGGGTGCTAGGAGAAATTCTGATTATATAAAAAACTAAAATATTTTAATGTAAATTTATATTTTTTATAAAAAGAAGGAAGTATAAGGTATAGTCTACCTAGATTAGTCTAGCCAGAGAAAGGAGAGGGAATAGGTAAAGAAACAGGGTAGCCTCTAACACAGAAAGAATTCTGTCAACCATCTTTTAAAAAAATTGAAATGACTGACTTTTGACCTATTATCAAAGAGCTAGGGGTTTGCTCTTATGGATTTTATTGAACTCTTGAGTAATTTTCTCAGAGGAGCTCATCCCTAGAACAGGTGACCATTAGTTTACAATATGCCTCATGGCAGAACAAAAAGCAAATGTACCATTGTTTATGCATGGTCTGAATTTTTTATTTAATTTTTATTTTAATTTAATTCAGTCTCCTGAATCAGTTTCTAGACTCTAAAGAATGCCATAGGTACAGTGAATAAGTTACTCAGGGTTTTTGGTCAGTACTTTATATATTGAAATGATTTGCCAGTCAGAAATGGACATATAAGCAATTATCAGGGGGTCTATTATAAGACCTAACTCAGATATTCACTTGTGAGAGAGTCTCTAGTGGATCTGTCTTTGTCTGTTTATTATTTACCATTTTTATCACTGATTTGGGTAAAGGATAAGAGGGCATATACATATCACATATAGCATGAAATATAAAGGACACAAAGTAAGGAGGAAGAGCCACTATGCTAACTACTCTGGCTAACAGAATCCAAAAGGATTTTAACAGCTTCGAGGATGGAGCTGACTACTGAGATGAAATAGATATAAAGCCCAACATAGCTCAAAATCCAGTGTTGTAAATACAAGATCGGGGAGTGGGGTGGGGCAGGCATGGTTAGATAGCCACTTAACTAAAAAGGACCTGGAGATTCCAGTGACATATAAGTTAAATAGGGGCCAAGAGTATAATGTAGCCACTGTTATGTACTTCTCTACTTAAAAAGAATTTGGCCTAACTTATTCACATAGGATAGAACAAGTAGATGAAGAATGTCCACAGTCTAGCCAATGCGTGTTCGTCCTTCACTGCCAAAGAAGACCATGCCATCAGAGAAATAATGACATGACTTGCACTTGACTTTGTTTTGGGTGAGGGAGGGCTGTGCAGGTCACCAGCCTCACTTCTCCTCCAGAGCCAGCTGAATCCAGTGACCAAATATTCATTAGGATGAGTGGAGATGACCCAGGATGAGGCAATTGGGGTTAAGTGACTTGCCCAAGGTCACACAGCTGTGAGTGTCAAGTGTCTGAGGTGAGATTTGAACTCAGGTCCTCTTGAGGATAGAGCACTAGTACTGTATCCACTGCACCACCCAGCTACCCTTGTCTAGCCAATAATATGCCATTGGATAGAAAATCTATAGAACTAGTCTATCAAGATATTTGTCATGGATGAACAAATGCCAAAGGACAATGAATCGGGTCTGTAGAACAGTTAAAAAATCTCATTGCTCTTGTAAAATGTACAATTCCTTTAAATACTTCAAGCTTTTGATAGCAGTGAATGGCTGCAAGTCACATACTATCATGCTCTCCAAAGAACTGAAGGTAACACTCATCCAAAGGATGAAGCAGAAGATGGGACACAGTACTGAAGAGAAATCTTGCAGAGTGGCATAAAGGATGTATCCAAAGAGAGAACAAGAAGGGGTTGTCACATAGAAAGAATGGGGGCTATTTGATGGACAGCTTGCATGTTACAATGATGTCCTCACCCACAATGTCAAGAAAACTCATGGAAGTCCCCTGGCATGTAGACTGAACCTTTTTCGGTGAGTTTATGGAGAATATGGAGGAGAGTCACAAAAGAAAATTGGGGGGCACTGAGGGATTGCAGTTCACACTGTTGGAAAGGAGAATCCATATTGATCAGATCATGCAGTATTGTGACTGAGAATGTAGTTGCCCATCGAACAGTGTTACAAATAGTGGTTAAGTCCCCAAATTATCTCATAAAAGCCTATTAATCCAGAGGATATGTGTAATATGCAGTTCCTACCATCACTATTCTACTTCTAATAACCCTTGATATTTTTGAAAGGCAGGGAGGTGGCGTAGTGAATAACATAGTAGATTTGGAGTCAAAGAGACCTGGGATCAAGTCCTATTTCTGACAGTGTAAGTATCAGAGTTGTGCAACCATAAGCAAGTCACTCAATGCCTCTAAGTGTAGTATCTTAAGTTGTAAAATAAGGGTGCTGGATTTCATAACCTCTAAGGTTTGATCAAGTTCTAAATTTAGGAGCCAAAAATGTATTTAGACATCTCTTCATTTAAGATTCCACATGAAAAATGACTGCTAGCTACCATATACAGTGAAGAGAGAAAACTCATTTGAGAAAGGGCAATATTAGGACAGTTGAACCCTAGTCGAAAAATGTGAAAAAGAACAAAATTATCTTGAGATTAAAATTTAATAAGAGAAAAAAAGTTGTTTAAAAATTTACTGTTGAGGGGACGGAGCCAAGATGGTGGAGTACAAAGACTCACATATGCTAGCTCTGAACCCACAGCCCATAATTATCTATAAAAAGAACTCCCAACAAATTCTGGAACAGTGGAGCCACGCAGCAACAGGGTGAAGGAGATTTCCGTTCCAGAGAGCCCTGAAAAACCGATCCCAAAGGTCCGTCGCGCACTGGACGGGAGCAGAGCCCAGCCCTGTCCTGCCCCAGCCACGTGGCACAGAGAGGAGCAAGCAGATCCGAGCAGGCTTCAGGGATGGAATCTCCAGTGGCCGCGAAGTTCCCTCCACCCACAGATGCACAGGTCAGTGACAGAGACATCTGGACGGGCTGAGGGGGAGCAGGGTGTCTCCATGACTCGGGCCCCCTCGGGAGGCAGTGGGGGGCCAGAGGCTCCTGAAGCAGGCATGAGCTCAGCAGCAGCTCCATTATTGAAGGTCTCCACATAAACCCCCTGAGGGAACTGAGCCTGGGAGGAGGCCCTGCCCCCACCTGAGCACCAGAAATTAAGCTCCCATTGAAGAGCAGTCAGGCCTGCCGTTGAAAGCCCTGAGGCTGGGGAGCAGCATTTGAATCTCAGACCCCAAGCACTAGCTGGGCGGATCTAGGCATGGTAGGAGAAGACTCTCAGAAGTCAAGTAACTGGCTGGGAAAATGCCCAGAAAAGGGGAAAAAAATAAGACCATAGAAGGTTACTTTCTTGGGGAACAGATGATACCCCCCTTCCTTTGATGAGGAAGAACAATGCTCACCATCAGGTAAAGACATAGGAGTCAAGGCCTCTGTAT
>JAQQSK010009465.1:0-13076 GCA_028658325.1 Potorous gilbertii | reverse complement strand
ACAAATGGGGAGAAAATTTTGGAACCCAAAATTTTGTGAAAATGAATGTAAAAAGTTAAATAAATAAATTTATATTAAAAAGTTAAATAAATTTATATTTAAAAATAAAAAATAAAAAAAAGATTTCCACTTGGAAGGTGGGAAAGTATAAAACTTACTATTTATTGTGTTCATGTTAACAGCCCCATTGAAAGCTCCTAGAAGTCAGAATTTTTTTCCACTTTCCCTTTATATCCCCAGTACCTAATTCTCCTCAGAAAATATCATTGATCATACATATTTCAAAGTTCTATGCTTTTATATATTTATGCTTTTTATATCATCTCCAATAATGAAGATAATAGACTTTCCATGTCTTGGTGGATGGCCCTAGTCCACTTTGTTATGATACAGGAGAAAAAAAACTACCTTTATCTCATAGTAAACCTAGTTCTGGGTCTCTGAGGTCTTCTGAGCTAGTCTTCCACCTCAACATATAAAGTCTGGATCAAGGACAGCAATAAGAATATTTTCATAGTATCCAGACATTCCAGACCTTCTTCTTGCTGGTTGTGCCTTCAAAAGCTGAAAGTCACCTCTATACTATCAAGGGAAAGACCTGAGTGAGGAAAGCCTGATAAAAAATTAATAGCTACCCCAGAAATATTGAGAGTTTCTTCTCTCAAACCTATGACTCCTTGTTTAAGGGATAAACTCATAGACATGGAGTCTGGAAGAAATGCATTCAAACATTACCTCTGACACTTAGTATGTGAATATGGGGCAAAATATATTTCTCCTCTAAGATTCAGTTTCTTTAACTGTAAAATGGAGATAAAAATACCTGCAGTATTTACCTCACAGCATTATTGCAAGGCTATAGACATACACAGGCTTATGCACAAACATGCACCCACATACATATGGATACATAGCACTTAGCAAACTTTACTAATTCCAAAAAGCATTTATTAACCACTTAAAAGGTAGCATGATAAGTAATGAGCATTCAAAGACAAAACTTGACGTTCCAGAGCTCGAGTTAAAAAAGTTAAAGTCATATAAATATCAATTTCTATTACTAACGTTCAATCATTTTCAATCATATCTAACTCTTTGTGACCTCTGTTCCTTTTGGAGTTTTCATGGCAAAAATACTGAAGTGTTTTACTATTTTCTTCTCCACATCATTTTATAGATGAAGAAATAGATAAACAGGGTTAAAGTGACATGACCAAGGTCACACATCTAGTAACTCTATGAGTCTCAGTTTGAATTTGGGTCTTTCTGACTCTAGGTTCAGTACTTTATGTACCATGATGCTTTTCATCATCAGATTTTATCCAACTGTTAGAAGCACTTAACTCCTTCCCAAGCTAATTATCTATGTTGGCTCCCCCTAGTGGTGCCTCTGATGGATTAATAGAAGTGTCTAGGAATTATTTACATTTCATAGTCCTATAAACTGATTCTATAACTCCAAGAGGAACTCTTTCCAGATAAAAGTAGTAGAACATTTTAATGAATTAATAGTGTTTTCAGTCATGTCTGACTCTCTGTGATCTAATTTAGGGTGTTTGTTGCAAGGGGACTGGTGTGGTTTGCCTTTCCCTTCTCCAGTTCATTTTATAGATGAGGAAACGGAGGCAACAGGGTTACATGATGCCCAGGTTCATAGGGTTAGTAAATTCCTGAGGCTGGATTTGAACTCAAGTCTTCTTGACTCCAGGTCTGATACTTTATACATTGTGCTAACTATATTGTTGACATTATGCTGACACTATGCTATAGTTCTATGCCAAATACTCAGGAAAATAAGACCTTGCCATCAAGATGCAATAATATCTCAATCAATGAAGAGAATGTTTCAGTGACACAATTTGTTATCATGGCTTTGTTAACAGAGGGGGAAAATTATGTTGCTTTCTATTTCTCTCATTGTAACATTGAAACATCTGTGTTACTCTCATTCCCTATGGGCCACTCTTTCTTTTATTTGGTTGGCTGCCTTGTTCCCTGGGTAACAGAGCTCCTAAAATCAGGATGTAGAAAAATAGACGAACAAAAGAGGAATATTATTAAGCTTGTTTGATTAAGTTGATGTTATGTATAGTTAAATTAGTGTTATTATTAATGCCAATTGTTAGTAAAAGTTGTGTAGTTCTAACAAAGGTGGCCTTTGTTAGATGGCAGGAAGACACAGGTGAACAGGTGAAGGAGGGAGGGGTGAGAGGCAGCTGCCAATAAGTTGATTCAATAAACAAAAGATGGAGACTTCAAAGGCACACTGGATTGATAGAAAAAAGAGAAAATCCAGGGCTGTCCCTACACACACCCTAAATTTTAAAAAAACCTCTCTTGGTTATTGATCAGTGTTCTGTAGGATTTTGACTATAAGGTTACTTGTTTTAAAATATCTATTATTGAATTTCTGTTGCTAATGGGAATAACCTGGAGGTTATATGAGGCTTTGTTAAAGCCTGGGAAGTTAATTCAAGTTAGATGTCAGCATCCAAGCAGTCAAGTGGGGAAATGGATAGTGGTAGACCTGGCTATAGGAAGACCTGGGTTCAAATTATGCATCACATATTTACTAGCTGTACATCCCTGGGCAAGTCACTGAAATCTATTTGCTTCAATTCACTCGTCTCTAAAATGGAAAAAATAACGGCAGCTACTTCCTAGGGTTGTTGTGAGAATCCAGTGACATATATGCTTCATAAACTGCAAAGCTCTACACAAATGCTAGCTATTGTGATTATGTCGAAAATAATGCTTTCTGCAATGCATAAGTGAATGCCACAGTTACCATGGTACTCTGTGGATGAGAGTGGGGAAAGGTGCAAAAGGAGGTTTTTGGAAAAGGAGTAGACAAGAACCATGTGTATCTTCCTACATCATTTAACTATTCTTGCTGACTGGGTGCTAAGCTCAAGTATTTGTATGCTGCTAAAAGAACACCAATATTTTTACCATTCTCTACATTTTGATACTTTGGGAAAACGCTCCAATCAATCCATGACTTTCAGGTGAGTGGATCCCTAGCCAATGGAGAAGATCTGGATTTCACTTATACCTTTCACTAAGTGTTTGTGTGGCTGTGGGGATGTCCTCTAACTTCTCTGGCCCTCACTTTCTCCCTCTATAAAATGAAGGTTAAGATATGACAAAATCTACCTTTCTAGCTCTGCATTCCTATTGTTCTACAGTAAAGAAGACCCCTGAAACTTTCATTTTCCTTGCAATACGGATGTTCCTAATACTGTTTCTTTGAGCCCTATTCAATGGATTTCATGAACAATCTTATTATGCACCTCCCTGGTATATTTGTTAAAGAGAATAAGCAGGGGACAGCTAGGTAGTACAGTGGCTAGAGCACTGGCTTTGGAGTCAGGAGGACCTAAGTTCAAATTCAGCCTGAGAAACTTAACTGCATGACCCTGAGGAAGTCACTTAACCCCAATTGTCTCCATTTTTTTTTAATTAAAGAGAATATACAGGTAGACACCTAATGGTACAGTGGATAAAGAGCTGAACTTGGAGTCAGAAAGACATATTCCTACTATATGACACTAGGCAAGTCACTAAACCCACCCTTGGCCTCTGTTTCTTTATCTGTAAAATGAAGGCCATCATAAAATCTACTTCCCAAAATTCTTGTGAAGATCAAGTGAGATGATATGCACAGATTGCTTTGTAAACCTTAAAGCGATACAAAAATCTTAGCTTTAATCAGGATTTATTCAACAACAAATGACATGAAAGGGGAGAGACAGTGTGATATCATAGATAATCAGTGAATCAGGAAAGCTTGAGTTCAGTCCTACCTCTGAGACATAAAGTCAGATAAATCATTTAATTAGAATAGAAAGATTTTGAGGTCTATTTTGAGCAAGAATTTATATATGCTCAGTTTGACCTCAAGGGGGCAGAACTAGGAGCAATTGACAGAAGGCACAAATAAGGCGAAGTTTTGACTCAGTCAATAGAATAATTTTCTTGTTATTAGACATGTCCAAAAGCTGAATAGGCTACCTCAGGAAATAGCAGTTAACCACAACTGGAGGTCCTCAATCAAACCCTACATTGTCACTTGGGGAGGTCAGCCCTTTGTCTATAGGACCCCTTAATTGATAATGACATTTTCCTTATGGCCCTTCAGTGGGAAAGGATTCTTTGTTAGTTTTCCTTGCAGGCTATTTGACAGTCCAAATCATCAGCTTTAAAGCTGAAAGAAAATACAGGTAACCAAATCACAGGATCTTAAAATAATAGGGTTAGAGTTGAAAGGTTCCTCAGAGAGGCCATCTAGTCTAACTCCCTCATTATACAAATGAGGAAACTGAGGCATGGAGTGTTTTAAGTAATTTAGGGACATAGATAAAAAGTGTGAAAGGAACTCATTTAATCCAATTTCTTTCACTTTATAGATATCAATAAAAACTAAAAATTCAATAAAAATCTGTTTATATAACCGTTTAAGGTTTACAAAGTTACATATACAGAGAGTGAGAGAGGTGAGATTCTAATTTAATTTTCTCAACAAGCCTTTGAAATAGATGATTTTATTATCCGCATTTTATAAAAGAGGAAACTAAGGCACAGAGTGTTGTAAGGATCTTCATATCACAGGAAGAGCAAGGAAAGATTTCAGAGGACATATACTCCTTTTGCAAACAGCAGCAATGAGCATTCTGATGGTGCTTTAAGGTTTGCAAAGTATTGTATATATCTTTTTGCACTGAATTCTCCCACCAATATCCTTTGTGATAAGTGCTATCACTATTGCCATTTGACTAATGAGGAAAGCGTCCAAGACAAAATTTGAACTCAGGTCCTCTGACTTCATACCTAGCATTCTTTTCATTGCACAATACTTGCTTGTCTTACATAAGCATGTCACTTCCGCAAAGAGACCACTGTATTTCCAATTCATTTTTCTATAGGGATTAGGCTGCAGGGCTCTAGGTCCTGTTTCTTGACACAGAGATGGAAAACTTTTTTGCCTGGACTTTTATTTGCATTTAAAAGAGAGACCAAATAGGCTGTGTGTGTGCTTTGGATATAATTACACAGCATGAAGCCACATTAAGTTTGTAGAAAATTTAAGGGAAAAAAAAGGTCACTTTCAAGCAAAGAAGCAAAAGTAGAATTTTAAGGTTAGAAGCTTTTCAGCCCTTAAGTAATTAATTCCTCATCTGGAAAATATATAATACATATATATTTATTTTTTATTCTCTTTTTAATAAAGCTCCTTTAAGTCAAATCAAGGCCCTTCTTAATTATAATTGAACAATTTAAGACCCATTGCTGATTCTGCTAGGTTACCTGGCTTTGCAATTTTAGGATGTATACCTTGGGTCAGCTCAGCTTGCAATTAAAGAAAGAATATGCAGAATTTTCTCTCCTGATTCTGCTCTCTCACCCCATTTCTATTATGAAATAGAAAAACTTTCAACCTCTAACCTGCTTATCCAGGAAACAGCCAGAGTTGCCTGCCACCCACAGAAACAGATAATAGTTGTAGGTGTCCCTGCAGGGTATAGTACCTTGCAAATGGACAGCTTTTGGTTTGGGACCTCTTGAATATGATGGAATTGATACAAACACTAGTAATTGAGATTTCTTGCTTTTTTTCTCATGGTGGCTAATTGAGTTCCAGGTTCATTTCTAGGAATTGGTACTAAAAAAAAACCCCAGAAGATAAAGAGGAATATACATATTTAGGTCTTCAAAAATGATTACTCTAGAGGTTATAGATTTTTGATTGACAAAACCTTGAGAGGGCCCATTACCAGACCGATTAAAAAATAGACAGCTGGTAGTGCAGTTTATAGACTGACAAACTCAGGAAGACCTGAGTTCAAATCCTATCTGAGATAGTATTTCTGTGTCCCTGGGCAAGACATTTAACTTCTCTAAGCCCCAGTCTCCTTATTTGTAAAATGGGGGAAATAAAAGTCCCTGCTTCAAATGAGTTTCAAATTAGCATATATAAAGCACTACATAAACCACAAAGTGCTCATTTATAATTAGACAAGATGGCCAATAGAGTGTCTGAATAAGATAGTTTAAAAGTAGGTAAGCAATAAGGATTTATGTAATTGAGTCAAATAATAACTACCATTTATATGCCACTTCAAGGTTTGGAAAATGTTTGTTATCTCAGAACATGTTCATAACCCCAGTGAGGTAGGGGCTCTTATTAACCCAATTTTACACAGGAGAAACTGAGTCTAATATGTTTTTATTTTGTCCTATTTATAATGCACTCTATAGACCAAAGAGCAAAATCTATTTTAACATGGATATAATCTTATTTTAAAGTTTCCTAGTGCTAAACAGTACTTTGGATGAGATAGAGGGCGCAGGAGACCAAAAATACTCTTTGTGAACACCCCAAAGAACTCTGTGAGGGATGCAAGTAAATGAAGCAATGCTTGCCTTCAAGAGACATTTTACCTGGCTAAAATGTGTCCATGTACAGTCTACACAAAATAGCTTAGACATTCACACCAGTGAAGTCAAATATCAGGTAATTACAAGAGGGAGAAAACAAACTAATGCGATAAAGAAAGGCCCCATGTAGAAAGTGACGCTCCAGCTGAATCTTGAAAGGAGGAAAGGATTTTAGTAGTAGAGAGAGCTTTCCTGGTATGAGCTGAGAGTCTGTTCAAGAGTGTGGAATAAGAAAATAGAACATCATGTACAGAGAACAACAGCGAGTCTGGTTGGCTTTGAATATTGAGTATGTAAGGGAAAATAACATGATGCCCATCAGAAAAGATAGGCTGGTGAAAGATTATCAAGAGTTGTAAATGCCAAAGAGAAGGAGGAAAGGAGGAAAGATTGGAGAGATGAAGAGATAATTGTAGTCATTCAAGCAAGTGAAAAGTGATAAGGAATTGTACTAGGTTGGTAAAATTGTGACTGGAGAGAAAGGGAGGCAGAAGAATGATGTTGTAAAAGTAGCATCAACAACACTTGGCCCCTGATTGAGTGTTGGGGGGTGAAAAGAAGGAATACATGGCAATGAGGAGTGAAGAATGTCTCCAAGATTGTTCACACTGGTGAGGAAAGCAGAGAAATTCCCATCCAGGTCTTCATAAAAGAGGTGACTTGTTTGCAACTTGACTAACTGGATTCCAGACAGTTTAGCCTTCATGGAAACTACACTTTTGTTGGAATTTGGGAAGCAAGGATGTGATGCTGGCAGTGGTATTTGGTTTTATATGTGTTTTTTTTTTCATTTCAAATTACCTTACTATCTGGACCAATCACTAATTTTCAGCTGCCATAAGGCTACCTACACACTGGGCTAAATTATCAAGTAATCCTCAGCTACCCATTTCACTCTCGGACCTTCTGACTGTGCTAAAGGGAAAACAATTAAAAGCAAACGCTTCACCACACCTGGAGAATTTATAGTCTATTGCTACTTCTACATGCTCTGTGCCTTTATTGAGCAAAGTGACTCTTCAAGGGACAGACACAGCAAATGAGATCATGCCAAGAGTGATGGAAGAAACACAAAACAAGGGAGGGGAGAAACTGATGATTCCTTAGAATCAGGTCATGCTGTTAAATGCTCAGGTCACCATATAGATCTTCTACATCTCAGTGATGCATTTTTAGTGTTCTCCACCCTCTCTTTCCATTTTAATAGCATAGCAATAAATCAATACTCAGTTTTCCCTCCCTCTCAGGAATGAAGACTCGGGATAACACAGCAAGCATTGGCATCTCAGGAGTGTACTAAAAATAATAGCAATAATTGTAAAAAATATTGTTTTCCATGGATATTGCTATATTGCATTGTTTCTGAAGGCTGTGGTTTTTGGCGCTCTTGCCCCTGAGTCCTCATCTCAGGGCTCACAATTAACAATTAACCAGCCAAATTTAATTAGTATCTACAAAGAAGTATTTACTGAGAAGGAATAACAAGAGGAAATACAAATACAAAATAGTCTAACCCCAAAACCTGAAACATACACTCCCACGAATATGCAGAATCCATGGTGAAGGTGGGCACTCCCTTAATATATTATTATAATAAAGCACATTGTAAAACTCAGCTATAAAAATCAGGTCTCTTCCTTCCTGACCCCCAAATCTTTCTTTTCCCCTTTTTCTTTCATGGAGAGCTCAAGAATTTCACTACAGAGAGTAGAGTTATAATGGATAATTCGTTTTACTGAGCCAGATCTTTGCAGGGTATGGCATCCCTACTGGACAGATTGATCTACTGTTGGGCTGGGCTGCTCTGCTCCTGTTCCAGGCTGCTCCACTGCCTACTGTCCTACTTCTCTGCCGAGCCATTCTGTTCATAATCACTCCCCACCTTCTTACTACCAAGAAAGGAGAACATGCCTGCTGTCATTCTACAATGCCTGGAGACCAGGCAGTCAACCTTCCTTCTCCTGATTCCTGGAAAGGTAGCTCAAATTAATCTTTCCTTCTCCAAGTCAAAACTAAAAAAAATGAAAAGGGGCAGGTTTCCCCTTTTGTGTACTCATTCAGTTCTATCTCAAAAACCCCTGAGTCATAAGTTCTTCTGACTCCACATCTAAGTAGTAGATTTTTTTTACTATCACCTAGTACAAACTCTTGAGTCACCCACGTGGTGGCATGAGTTGTGCATGTTGTAAGGAGTGGTCATCATTTGACAGGCCACTCATGTTAAAAAATAGTAGCTAACATTTTATAGGATTTCACTATTTGCATATAATTTCATCTACATCAGTACATTGAAAATTGGAAATATCATTTGCATCAATGCATAAATTTATAGACTCACATTGCCTACCCTCACCTTGAATGACTCTGATTCATAATTTCCAATGTTGCCTTTTAAAAAAGAAATTCAACTATCACATGGATTTTATTCAAAGACTTTTGCAATAAAAATGATAGGGACTGAGTTTGTGATTTCATTGACATGGGAAATCCTATTTGAGAATACTCCTATTAATGCAAACTAGCATCTTATCTGCCACTTACAGTCATTGAGTGACATACATAGTGCTAACAAGTTAAGTCATTTGCCTGGGATTACACAACCAATCCGCATCTTCCTGACTTGGAGGCCAATTCTCTATCCATTATGCTATACTGCCTTTCTTCATGATCTTACTGAAAATAATAACATTGAACATTTCCAAAGCACTTCCAGGTTTACAAAGTGTTCTGTAGATGCTGTCTCATTTGATCATCGTAAGTTTCTTATTATATAGGAGGTATTGTTATCCTTACTTTAAAAATGAGGCATAGAGAAATTAAATAACCTTCCCGGGGTCACAATTACATCCATTAAGAGAGGAGGAAACCTAGCACAGAACTTCTTCATTCAAGTCCACATTACTCTGCACTACCACTCATGGATTGATTTACTTCTCTTATTCACTTCAACAACTATTTCTCAAACTCTATGTAACATGTTTCATACCATAGGAAGACACAAGAAAAAAATAAGAAACAGAACTTACTGACAAGATACACTTCAATGTATTAATGAAGCTGTGGGATCACTGAGGTGGCCAGTCTTCTCTATGATGAGTGTAGATTGAAACTCACTCATATGTTCTTGCCCTAATAGAGTCTTAAATTCTTCATGGAAGGTTGACCCAGAAGGTCTTTCTCTGAGTATTCCAATAGTCCATGGATAGTAGAATATCAATATTGCAGGAAAACAGATCATAGGATAAAAGCCCTAAAGCTGAAAGGGGCCTTAGAGGCCATCTTGTCAAAATGCCTCATCTTACAGATGATATAACTAAAGCTGATAGAGGTTAAATGACCGGCTCATAGTTATGTGGAAACAAACAGTAGAACTGGCATTCAGATTCAGGTTCTTGTTTGAAGACCAGAGATCTTTCCACTACACCAAGCTGGCTCCAAGAATAATCCATCTCTTGCCCTGTGCTCTCACGGCTTGGCTATCCCACCTTACAGAATATCATTACCGTGCTGCGTATACAATTGGATTTAGAACAAACACATCGGTGATAGCTACTATTTACAAATAGTTTTACATACATAATCAAATTTGATCCTCAGGATAATTCTGTTCATTAAATTACTATCATTTGAAAGATGAAGAAAATGAGAATCAGGGAAGGATAATGACGTGCCCATGGTTATAGAAGGATCCAGGATTCATGCTCGGTTTTCTCCTTTAACTTCCATTGTAGTACATCATCCCGAACTAAGACTTCATCTTTTCTTCCAAAGTTGTTTATAAGCTAGTTGACCAAAGAATTGAAGATCTTAGTTTCTTAGATTTCAAACTGAAAGGGACTTTTTTTGGACCCATAATCCAAATCTCATTTTACAGATAAGGAAATTCTCATGGTTGTTCAGTCATTCAGTTGTGTGTGACTCTTCATGACTCTGTAGCACAGTATCACTATCCGTAGGTTTTTCTTGGCAGATATACTGAAATGGTTTACCATTTCTTTCTTTAGTGAAATAAGACAAACACAGGTAAAGTGACTTTCCATGGGTCCCACATGTGTCTGAGGCCAGATTGGATCTCATGTCTTCCTGATTCCAAACTCATAGCTCTACTCACTAAGCCACCCAGATGCTTCCTAAGTAAAAAGGGGTTAAGTAACTTGCCCAAGGTCACACAGTTAAGTGTCTGAACCCAGGTTCCCCTGATTTCAGATCCTAGCACTCCTCCACTGAGCCATCTAGCTGCCCAAAGAAACCCCAAGGCCAAGGTCAACATTTGTACAAAATAGTATAAGCTGAGCAGCAAATGACGGATGCAGCTGCAGAGAATGGTGATGTCATTGTGGTCTGGGGAAGGAAAGAAAGACTTTGTAGAAAGTATCATACTTTCAACGGGCAGAGTTTCAGATATCAGATAGCAAAGTTTTTAAAAATTCACACAAAAAGGACAGCAGCAGCAAAGGAACAAAAGCAGAAGTTCTAGACTGAGAAATTTGTACTTGATTTACTAGATTATAGGGAGCTATCACAGAATCTCGAATTAAGAAGTGCTGTGGAGAAATCAGTTTTTAGGCTCAAGGTCAGTTAGCTAATCACATCTGCAAGTTGCCCAGTATGCCTTTGCCTTCACTTAATTAACATAGTACATCCATTTTACTGAATTCTTTTAAAAATCTGTGTTGACCATAAAAAAGTAGTTTCTAAAAGTGGAGATGTAAATGGGGCCATAAGACAGTGCTTTGCAATTCAGATTAAATCATTGGAAGCCTGCACTTGAATGCCGTATTAGATGCCAAGGGTGGAGAAGGGCCCTGACTCCACAGGCTATAATCCCATACTGAGAACACATCAGAAAGAGCACTTGTATTGGACTTGTATTGTCATGGTTTAAGCATTAAAAGTCTTATTACATCATTTGGGGGAGAGTTGAAGAAAATAATAATGGATTTCAATGTGATTTAAATTAACTGGACACAAGCTCACAGGGACAATTACAAAGAGCCCTTTGAGCTAATAAGGAAATTAGAATGGAGGATGAACTCTGCCTGAAACATCCTGCCAAGTGACATGTTTGGTGGACAAGGGGGTCATTTGCTGCTAATTCCATGGCAAGAGGGATGTCCCAATAAATGAACATTATTCAAATATGCATATGCCATCTCTTGCAGCAGGAGACAAAATCAAAGCTGAATTTGAGGGGAAAAGGAGGAGGAGTTCAAAGCTCATGAAGTTTATTTACATCTTTAATTAGGTGTTGATGAAAATTGGGTGGTTCATTTTCAGGGGGACAGAGAGCAGCTGTTGGCTTTTTTCTTTTTTTGCTTTTTTGTCACATCTGCTCAAATAGAGGTCAGGCTTCTAGACTTTCCACCAATTGGAACAGAGAAGGTGGCTGCTGATTTCACTTTTCCAGGCTGCTTGTCCTAGTTTTCAGAAATGGGTAATTTGCATTAGGTTGCTCTGGTTATAATCAAGGGAGCCAGTTCCAAATTGTGACTTTGCAAATATAAGTAAACTATATCATAAGACTGGTGTTATGGGACAAGAACATCTACCCTACGTAATGGATTTCCATGTCTTAGTATAAGCAATGTGCTACTATATTCCACAAAGAGTACCATGGATGTTTTCTGTACCAAGATACCTTGTGAGATTTACTACAGCATGCTTGATATAATTCCTTTCCTTTTGCCACCTCCTTATCATGGACATTCTGTAATGTGATGGCTTCACTATTCTCTACTTTAGCTATGCTTCTCCAACAAAAGTTTTATATTACACACACATATATATATACATATATATATATGCATATATGTATTATATAGAACATGTTATTATGTAAAATTATATGTAATATATAATTGTTATAAGAAAAATATTAGGACCAAGCTCAGGATTGGATACTTTTGTGACATCTTGAATAAAAAGTTAAACATTTAGCTTCACTGCATGAGGTTGATAAAGAAGAAGGGATAAACCATTAGGAATATTAATAGTAAGTTTGTAAAGATACACATTGAATTACTGCTCTACCCAAGACAAGAAAACTAAAGCCTGAGTCAAGAAGACATAAAATATCCCAAATCAGACTTGGTTGGTCATGAGTATCTACTGGATCAGAGATCTAAGAGCTTGAAACCACTTGGTAATATGGTTACCATGCAAGGAGTTCCAAGGAGGGGGAATCTGCTTGAGCATGGAATGCAGGGAATTGACATGTTGATAAACTCAGACTATTGACCATAAATTCAGGCTTTTATGGCTAATGGTTGTCAGTTCCAGTCCTGGCTTGACTGGTTGCATTCTCTTGCACAATCTTCCATCTGCTCTTTATATGCCCTGTTTGTACCTAGTTATCAACATGTCCCTGTTTTTAGAATGTGAGCTCCCAACAGGCAAAGAATGCTTTGGCTTGGCAAATTTCAAGTGCATAATAAATGAATGTTGAGTGATTGACCAACTGGTTAATCCTCCTACCCCACTGGATAATGGGCCTAAACACCTTAACTGAATGCCAAAATGCCTTGTCTTTTTATTTTTTGTCTTTGTAACACTAGTACCTAGCTCAGTTCCTTGTACACAGGAGGCACTTCATACATGTTTATAGAAGTAAATTTAATTTACTGAATAGATGTAGAAAT
>JAQQSK010009464.1:0-13077 GCA_028658325.1 Potorous gilbertii | reverse complement strand
CGGAAACAGGGCATAGATTGATGCCTGACATCCTATACTAGAATAAAGTCCAAATGGGTGCATGATCTAGACATAAAGACTGATACTATGAACAAATTAAGGGAGCAAGGAATACTTTGCTAGATTTATGGAGAATGGAGAGATTTATGACCAAACAAGAGACAGAGAAGATTATGAAGTGCAAAATGGATAATTTTGATTACATTAAATTGAAAAATTTTCGCACAGATGAACCCAATGAAACCAAGATTAGGAGGGAAGCAGAAAACTGAGAAAGAATTTTTACACATGTGTTGTGATAAAGGCCTCATTTCTAAAATATATAGAGAACTGAGTCAAATGTACAAGAACACAAGTCATGCCCCAATTGGTCATAGGATATCAACAGGCAGTTTTCAGAGGAAGAAATTAAAGCTATCTATAGTCATATGAAAAACTGTTCTAAGGCACTATTGATTAGAGAGATGCAAATGAAAACAACTCTGAGATACTATCTCACAGCTATCAGATTGTATAATATGACATAAAATTAAAATGATAAATGTTGGAGAAGGTGTGGGAGAGTTGGAACACTAATTCATTGTTGGCGGAGCTGTGAGCTTATTCAACCATTCTGGAGAGCAATTTGGAACTATGTCCAGAAGGCTATAAAAATGCTTCTAGGGCTGTATCCCAAAGAGATCATAAAAATGGGTAAAGGACCCACATATTCAAAAATATTTATAGCGTCTCTCTTTGTAGTGACCAAGAACTGGAAATCAAGGGAATGCCCATCAATTGGGGAATGACTGAACAAGTTGTGGTATATGAATGTAATGAAATACTATTGTGCTATAACAAATGACTAACAGGTTGACTTCAGAAAAACCTTGAAAGACATATATGACCTGATGCTGAGGGAAGTGAGCAGAACCAGAACATTATATGCTAATAGCCACAGTGTACAAGGACTGTTTCCAGTGGACTTAGCCTTTCACAGCAATGCAAAGACCTAAAATATTTCCAAAGGACTCGACGCAAAATCCCATCCCCATCCAGAGAAAGAACTATAGAGTCAGAACATAGAATGAAGGAGACTATTTCATCTTTTGTTATGTTTTGTTTTTTCTCCTGTTTCTCCCATTTGTTTTAACTCTTCTATGCAACATGACTAATGTGAAAAATGTGTTTAATAAGAATGTATGTGCATAACCCATATAAGACTGCATGCTGTCTTAGGGAGGGAGGGGGGAGGGAGGGGGAGAAAATGTAAAACTTATGGATATGATTGCTGAAAACAAATAAATTATTAAAAAAAAATCTTTAGATTTTTTAAGCAGTGAAAGATGCCCGATTTGTCTCCTGTACTTAATAAAGTACTAACTAATGTAATTTAAGTTCAGTTGTTTGTTATATGTTTCAAAGAGCAGTCCAATTTTGAAGTCATAAAATATAGCCTTATGATGAAATATAAATATAATGTTGGTGAGACATCATGTTAATAAGACTAATATCATGAGTTTGATTCCTATTATGGGGTGTTTTAAGGCTGTCTTCAAACCTATATCTAATCTGTTGTTTCTCAAATTGTTATCATTAAACACAAGAGGGAATGGCCGAGGGATAAGTGCCAATGCACTATCACTATTAGAAAAATAACTCAAAAAATCATATAAACCAGGTGTTGGGTAGAGGAATGGAATAATTATTATTTATATTATGGACAAACCGTAATTCAAAATATAGCTAATATTTAAACAGAAGCTCAGTTATGTTTCAGAATCCTGTAGGAAAAGTCATTATGTTGATCAGAAAATACTTTTTAAATCCAATCTTATGTGGTAAAAGGTTATCAGCACCCAGAATGACTCCTGACCCCAGTAACTCTCTATAAATGTTGGAGATGGCAACAAAGTATCTTGGGTTACTCCAGGTCCTGGATTCACTCAGGGCATTCTTGTTTTATGTTACCCTCTCCCAGAACTTGTTTAAGGTTTCCCCAGACTTGTGTTGTGGGTTTTCTTCAGTAGATGATTGTGTTTAATAAGTTCGTCAGATGATTGGCATGTGACCCCTCTGCAGAAACCTTCATCCAAATCCCATATAATGTGAACCTTTCAGCACCTAGATAAGAGGGAAATGCACCCCCTTTCCAGGTCACTCTCCTTTACCAAATGACCTAATATACTTCTTTCTAAAACTATTTTCAGAAATTAAGAGGGTGGAGTATAGGCTGGGACCCAGGTGAATTCTCCCACAATTCCCCTCCAAACAACTTTAAGACAATGTCTCAAATCAAATTTTGGAGCAGTAGAGAAAACAAAAGGTCAGAAGGAGACATTTTTTTCATGAAAATACAACTTAGGAGGTCTGCAAGAGACATTTGTAACAGTGGGTTGGGTGCATGTCTGGAGTGTGCCAGGAGCACCAGCACTGGGGCTTTAGAGTCAGCAGTGACAGCAGCAGCAGCAACTTCTTCAGTTCCCAGTTTAGATACAGTAAGGGGACTGGACAACTGGTCAGAAAGAGATAAGAGGGAACTCTTTGCTGGCACCAGGTGTAGCTGGCACTGATCAGCAACTTTATTGCCCATAAGTTGTTCTGGATCACACTTGCAAGATAGAGGAGAATATTTATGATTTGTCCCAAGGGATACATTTCCCAGGTCAAGAGGAAAGAAAGCACTTATGACTGAAGGAGAGTAGTGTACCTGGTCACAGTTCCAAAGCTAAGAGGAGCACTAATATTTGTGGTTTCAGGAGAGCTGAGACCCATTATGGGTAAAGACCAGAGCACAGAACAAGAGGGCAGTAGTCACATCTTTCCCAGGATAACACTATCTTGGAAGCAGACCTCTAGAACTAGCTCTGAAAACAGTAGCAGGAAAAAGCCTAAATTTTAGAACAAATGAGTAATGCCCAACATTAACATAAAGTTCAGAGTCAAGAAATAAGCTGGAAAAATGAGCATACAACAACAACAAAAGAGACCTTCACCATAAAAGGCTACTATAGTAGCAGGAAAGACCAAGACATAAAGTTAGAAGAAGAAAACAATATGAAAACAGCTACAAGCAAAGCTTCAAAGTAAAATGTCAATTGAACCCAAGGCCAACAAGAATTCCTAGAAGAATTAAAGAAAGATAAGAGTGGAAAAGGAAAAGAAAAAACTGGGAAAAGAAACAAGTGTGAAGCAATAAAATTACAAAAAGAGAATTAACATTTTGGTAAAAGAGGTACAGAAAATACTGAAGAAAATATCAGCTTAAAAATTAGAGTTCACCTAATAGCAAAAGAGGAACAAAAGTTCCTTTTGAAAAAACAGAATAAACTAAATGGGAAAAGGAAGTACAAAAATTCACTAAATAGAAGGACTCCTTCTGGGAATTGTGGAAAGATGCCAGACAAAATATGGCAGAAAACTACCTGGCTCTCCCAAATTCCTCTCCTCATCCCTCCCATCCCCACCAATCACTTAAAATAATGTTCAAACTGAATGTTAGTATGGTAGAAATAGTTTAAACTTGGGGTAAAACAGTTGTTCAGCCTGACAATCTGGGAGGATGTTAAGAAAAATCTGACCTATCAGGGTGGTGGTCTGTCCAGAGTAAAGGGTAGTGTGAATAAACAGCAAGTTATTTAGGCTTGGTGAAATGAGGGAAATAATGCTACAGGGTCCTACTTCACTGTTATTGTAATAAAATGAGTTTCTGACTTAAAAAAATAAAAGCACTTGAAAGTATAGACATAAATGATTTTTTTTACTTAAAATTATAAGAGCCATCTTCCTAAAACTGCCAGCAAGTATCACCAACGTTATTTAATACTATACTAGAAATGCTAGCAATAGCAATAAAGGAAGAAAAAGAAATGGAAGGAATAAGAATGGACTATGAGGAAACAATACCTCTTTTTACAAACAATATGATGATATACCTGGAAAATTCTAGCGATTCAACTAAAAAATTAATTGAAACAATAATTTTAGCAATGTAGCAGGATATAAAAGAAATCCACATGAATCATCAGCATTTCTACATTTCACCAACAAAGCCCTGCAAAAAGAAATAGTAAGAGATATTTCATTTAAAATATCCATAGGCAATTGTAGCAGGAAACACCCCAACAAACACGGGGGGCCTGCTATCACAGGTTCTTGGATCTGCATTCATAAAAGGAAAGTCAACTTTTAAGGGGTTAACAATCACTTTAATCAAGCACCTGTAGCATTCCTTTAACCAAGTACATATATGATTCAGTTAGGTCAGGGAATCAGAACCCTGAGTTTCAAGGAAAATACAGAGAAATCAAAAAATCGACAGAGATGGCCTGAATTCAACAGACAATTGGACCCCAACTGATTAACCATTGTTACCAGAGAGGGAAGCACAACATCTGGGTTCCTAAAGCTAGGGGGCTTCTTTAGCAGCTTCTCAGAGTCCTCATCTGGCACTCAAACCTTCTCACCAAAAACTAAGCTCCAAAGTAAAACTTAGTAAAGACTCTTGATTGATAAAGGCAAAATTCAATCAGGCACTTGATTATATGGAAACAAAAACAGCAAAAGATCCTAATTTTACTTGCCATTACAACAATATAAAATACCTGGGAGTATACCTGCCAAGACAAACCCAGAAATTATGTGAACATAATTATAAAACACTTTTTATATAACTGTAGTCAGATTGTAAAAGTTGGAGAAATATTAATTATTCATGGGGGGATAGAGCCAATTTAATAAAAATGGCAATTATATCTAATCCACTTACTTTGTGCTGTCCCAATTAAATTATCAAAAATTATTTTATTGTGCTAGAAAAATAATAAAATTCATTTGAAAGAACAAAACATCAAGAATATAAAAGGAATTAATTAAAAGAAATGTAAAGGAAATAGTCTAGCAGAACCAGCTCTTAAGCTCTATTATACAGTAGTAATTACTAAAACTATCTGGTACTGGCTAAGAAACAGAATGATGGATCAGTGGAACAAAGTAGGAATACAATATACAGTAGTATATTATCATAGTAACCTTGTATTTGATAAATATAAAAATCTAATGGGATAAGAACTCATTATTTGTTTAAAAAAATACAAGGAAAGCTCTCTGCAGAGAAAGTCTGCCAGAAACTAGATATAGATCTTATACCATTTTACCAAGATAAAGTCAAAATGGATACATGACCTAGACATCAAGGGAGGTATAAATAAATTAGAACATGGATATATGAGCTGTCAGATTTATGTATAGGAGAAGAATTCATGAATAAAAAGAGAGCAATAAAGAATATAAAGTGGATAGTTTTATTAATTTTATTAAAAAGTTTTTGTACAAATAATACCATCATAACCAAGATTAGAAGGAAAGTAGAAAATGGGGAGGGGGGGATTATAGATGTTTTCTTGGATACAGGCTTAAATATATAGAAAAGTGAAATAATTATTTAAACTTATAAGAATATGAGTCATTCCCCGTTTGATAAATGGTCATAGGATGTAAACGGGCAGTTTTTGGAAAAAGAACTCAAAACTACCTATGGTCACATAAAAAATGCCCTAAATCACAAATTCAAACAACATTGAAGTACCATTTATACTTATCAGATTGGCTAAAATGATAGGAGGAGAAAATGACAAATGTTGGAAGGTATGAGAAAAAATTGGGACACATACGCTATTGGTGGAATTGTGACCTCATTTAACCATTCTGGATAACAATCTGGAAGGATACCAAAAGGGCTATAAAACTGTGCCTACCCTTTTATCCAATAACACCACTATGAGGTCTGCATTCCAAAGAGATCAAAGGAAAAGGAAAAGGACTTATGTGGAAAAAAAAATATTTATAGTAGCTCTTTTGTGCTGGCAAAGAATTAGAAATTCGGGGAATATTCATCAATTTAGGAATGGCTGAACAACTTGTGGCATATGAGTGTACTAAGAGTATTATTGTGCTGTAAGAACTTACAAGGGGTGTGCTTTCAGCAAGATCTATATGAACTGATGCACAGTGAAGTGAACAGAACCAGAAGAGCGCTGTGCAGAGTAACAGTAGTGTTGTAATGATGGTCCACTGGGAAAGACTTGACTACCCAGATCAATACAGTGTTCCGAGACAGTTCCAAAAGACTCATAACAAAAAAAGGCTGTCCACCACCAGAGAGAGAACTGATGGACTCTCACTGCAAACTCTCTAAGGTTACTATGGAAATATTTTGAATGATTTCACGTGTATAACTGATATATTGTTTACCATCTCAGTGGATTTGGAAGGGGGTTGGGGGGAGAAGAGAATGTGGCACTCAAAATTTAAGAAGAAAAAATGCTAATAAATAAAAATTTAAAAGGAAAAAAATATTTCAGATTTTAGCCTCTGTACTTGTGAACAACAACCCTGAACATGAAAATGTACCTAGATAGGAAAATACATTTCATAACATTTACTTGTTTTTAAAAAATTAAGTAATGACAATAATGACAGCATTTATGTGGTACCTACTATGTGCCAGGCTTTGTACTCAGCACTTTACACATATTATCTCATTACTAGAAAAGAGCTGCTATTATTATATCCTCATTTGACAGCTGAGGAAACTGAGGTCAACACATGTTAAGTGGCTTGCCCAACATTACACAGCTAATGTATGGGGCAGAATTTGAGCTTGTGTCTTTCTGATTCCAGACTCAGTATTCTATCTAGTGTGTTATCTAGCTGCCTCCCAAAACATGGTTTTTACGGTGACTGTAAGATAAAGGAAAAGGCAAAATTCTAGGTAAATATATATATGTGTATACATGTAATATCTCTATAGAAAACCTACCTGCATTATTTCTATTATATTTAGTTATATAATTTAAGTCATCTAAAGCATCGCCAGTTTTGTCTAGGAAGAGGTATATGAAATGCCGGTGCCAATAGGCGTTAAGTAATTGAGGTTCTAAGAATATAGCCTAGGAGGGAAAAAAAGTATATTAAATTCAGTTTTACTTGGTAAGTGTTCATATATATAAAAAATAAAATTTGCAAAGCACTTTATTGTGAATAACTACTTATTCAAGGAATAAATTCTAATATTAATGAACTATGAGAATAAAATTATAACATCCAGTGCTAGAAGGGAAATCAACTACAACCACTGGGAAAGAACATCAGAGGCCATCCCTCTACAACAACACTGACAAGGGAGCATCCAGAGTCCACTTAAAATGCTACAGAAAAGGGGAACCCACTTCCCCAGACCCTCAGGACTAAAATTGATGCCCAGAATGGAATGCAATATTCTAGATGTGGTCTGCCCAGACTGTAACAAAGTGATTATTTCCCATGTTTTGGAAACTACGCTGCTGTGAAAACCACCCAGGAAAGAATGAGGTTTTTGCTTTTTTTTTTTAATGAAGAAATTTAAGCTCAAGTTCAGAACGCTAGCAATTACTAAAGCTTGTATTTGAACCTGAGATCTTTGACCAAAATTTTGGCATATTTGTTAGGATAGGCTGCCTCTAAAGTGTAGTCTTTTAAATATTGGTCTTCATCTGGAAAAGATGAAAACTTATATTTCCTTCATTCATTTCATTAGTATGTCAACTCAGTTGTTGGACAAGGATTATACAGTTGTAGTACCAATAGTTAGAGTGATGAGTATAGAAGCTCTAAAAATTTTATGCTGTGGGACATCTATGCTCCTCCCCTCACCTTTTTTTTCTTTTTACCTTTCCACCATTGTTTAACAGAAAAAAGTGGAATAGTTTAGGTATCACATCTTAAATTTTCTTAAGCTACTACAGTCAAATAACTCACTACTAAATTTGTAACCAGTCTACTGATATTCAAGAAGGTTGGTCCTTAGGCAGAACCTATTCACAATACAGGACATTCAATATGCCCTCATAATAGACATTAAAACGTTTCTCAAAGTGACAAACTGCCATCATGATAAAAGTCAAGCATAAATGGTGATATGTGTTTCACCTGGATGAAATTTACCTCTTGTAGATCATTCATGGCCTTCTTTAGTTTGCCTAGTTTTCTATAAATAGCTCCACGTCGGCAATACAGGAAGGCAACCATCCTCTTTCTCTCTTTTATTTCTTTTGTCAGCCTCTCGATTTCAGTCTCCAAATGCTTCTTAACAATCTCAGGGAGATCTGGATTTGAGAAATCTTCTAATTCTATTTTTGATAGTTTTTTTACTTCTGTAGGTTGGACTGGCTCAACAGTAGTTTCAATTATTTCCTCCTCAACATGTTCTGGCTCTTGAGTGAGAGAAGTGTCTTGTAACTCTTTAGTCCAGAAGTCCAAAACCCATTGCTGAGAAGTGGTATTTTGTGGAATTCCACCATGCTTCTGGGCAAATTCTTTAAAATTTAATACAGCAGGCAGACTTGGGCACCGACTTCGACGGACATATATAGGTACACGAAGAAAATATTTTTTTTGTGCCCGAAGAATGACAAGAGATGCTGACCTAAATTTTTAAAACAGTAATAATTTTACTCAAACATTTCATTTTACTACAAATAGTCAATTAATCTAATTGAAGTATATACTAATTTTTCTTAGTTGCTATTTATCAAAGCTAAATTATAGGAACATCGTTTATGCAAACCATAACACTCCACCATTTACATTAAGTAAAAGGAAATTTCATGTGTATATATGTATATATCCATATATATCCATATATGGATATATACATATATACATCCACACATAAATATGTATATATGTGATGCAAAGTTCATGAATATAGATGTTACGAAAAAATTGTGTACAATAAATATTAAGTATTGAGGTATAGAAATCAGTACTCCTTTCAAGTCTGATTTCTAATATCATGCCAGAAGGCATTTTATTTTAGCACAGTGGCAAAGTTAAAACTAAACTTGAGAAGACCACTGACTTTAGACCATAATTAGACTTACGAAAAAGTGTATGCCTACTGAAGAGTTGGGAAGAGTATGACAAACTGGTTGGTTGGTTGAGAGGTTGGTTAGTTGGTTATTGTCCTTCGTTGTCAAAGAGAACCAAAATGACATCACTATGCTAGAGTCAAGTTTCAGTGTGTCTGATGTGGCTGATCAATAGGAGCTTGAAATGCTCTACCACAAGTTGGGCACAAATAGTCTGCATGAACATTTGGGATATGTACTCTAAACCTGCACATCCTGCATTTCCTTTGAGCTGTTTCAATTCTGCTTTGCTCAAAGAGCAAAGTAGTTTCTCTAATGTGGGCATATCATGCTGAGTGGTCCTGTGCCAGTATCTCCCATGACCCACAATCAATTCCAAAGTTCTTAAGAGAGACCTTGAGAGTGTCCTTGTATTGCTTCTTCTGCATTCAAATAATGTGGCCAGCCCTGCTGGAGCTGCACTCTCTGAAGCAGAGTTTGAATACTTGGCAGTTTAGTTTGAGTAAGGACTTCAGTGTCTGGTACCTTTTCCTGTCAGGTGGTCTTCAGAATCTTCCTAAGACAATTTAAATGGAAACTCTTCAGTTTCCTGGCATGGCACTGGTATACTCTTCAGGTTTCACAGATATACAACAATGAGGTCAGCACCATAGCTCTACCATTGGTAGTAGTCTAATAATTCTTCTCTCCCATACTTTTCTTTGGAGCCTTCCAAACAATGAGCTAGCTCTGATAATGTGTGCATCAACCTCATTATCAATGAGTACATCCCTGGAAATTATACTATCAAGGTAAGTGAACTTATCCATAGCATTCAAACTCCATTTGCTGTAACCAATGGTTCCACATATGGATGGTGTGGTGGTGGCTGATGGAACATTTAAGTTTTCTTGACTTTAATTATCAGGCCAAAATTAGTACAAGCAGCAGAGAATTGATTCATACCTTGCTGCATCTCAGCCTCAGAGGCTGCATTAATTGCACAGTTATCCACAAACAGAAAATCATGCACCAATACTCCCTGCACTTTGATCTTGACTTGTAGCCTTTCCAAGTTGAAGAATTTACCATCAGTGCAGTAGCTGACCTTGATGCCATGTTCATCGTCATTGAAAGTATTTGACAACATGGCTGAAAACTTCATGCCAAAAAGCATGGGAGCAAGAACACAGTCTTGTTTCACTTCATTGGTGACTGAGAAGGCATGAGAGCATTGTCTATTATCTAGAATCTGGACTAGCATGCTGTTATGAAATTGATGTACAATGCTGATGAACTTCTCCAGGCAACTAAATTTTCACATAATTTTCCATAAGCCCTCATAACTAACAATATCAAAGGCCTTGGTCAGGTACAAACTACAAACATTGCGTGCAAACGTCTGCTCTGCTCCTGGCATTTCTCCTGGAGTTGTCAGTCAGCAAACACTATATTGACTATTTCTAGGCCCTTTCTAAAGCCACTCTGCCTCTCAGGTAGATAATCATTTTCCAGGTGAAGGATCAGTCTATAAGGAGGGCTCTGGCAAGAATCTTGCCAGCATTGACTAAGAGAGAGACTCCCCTGTGATTGTCACAGGACAATCTATTTCCTTTTTCTTTACAGAAACAGGCAATGGAAGCATCCTTCAACTCCTGGGGAATAACCTCCTCTTGCCATAAAACCTGGAAAATTTCAGTCAGCTTTGGTATGAGCAGTGGTCCCCCTACCTTGTAAATCTCAGCTGGAATAGAATCAGCACCAAGTGTTTTGCCACATGAAAGGAGCCTAATGGCCCTCAAAATCTCTTCTTCAGTTGGAACTTCAGCTAGGGAGGGATTGACTTCAATCATGTGCCAATAGTGAGAGGAATCGTTGTTGCAGACATTTGTGTGTGTGTTTCAACCACAGAGTGGGATTCCCCACCTGCTATGGTAATCAGGCCAGGGTTGGGTAAACAAACAATTTTAGGGCACCTTTTCTAGACCCTTCCTCACATGAGGACGTGAGTAGTGCAATCCTTAAAAGGCTTCTCAGACACCCAGGGGGCTGCCAAATCCCTTTGTTGCTTCCAGTGAGAAATGCCCCTATGGCCTGGGCTATCTGTATGCAGGGTCATGCCTACAGCAACCAGTGCATCTGCACCTGCTGCTTCGTCACTTGCCTGTCACCACAGGACTTCGAGATAGGTATATTGGTAAAATGAGTATGCGTGATGTCATTTGATTTGTGTGTAAATTGGATTTAAGTGAGGCAGAGTTGCATGACGTCATTGGCATCAATCCTCCAGAGTCATCACGGACCAGTGGTACGTCAGAATCAAGATGACTGGTGATGGCTCAAGACGCAGACCTTGGCATCTTTGATGTCTAACCAAGCTCTAAGTGCTCCACAGAGCCTGCTTCAACTGCCTTTATGGTCACGGGAGCAAACTGTTCTTATCCACCTATTCCACCAGAAGTCTTCACATGCTTGAGGTATGTACACCTTAACTCCCCAATGGGTTTGAGACCCCTTGGTTACCCTCAACCTAGTTTAGCCTATCCGCCAAAATGATTTACCGAGGTGTGGCCAGTGAATTGCACACACTACAGCTTCTTGGAACCACAGGTGAGAGTTGGGTGGAACAGGTGGACATCAAAGGCAGAAAGTAAAATGAGTAATATTAGACTTAAGGATGAGAACGAGAATTTGTCATTCCATTAACAGAGTGATGACAACGGCAATTTTAATCAAATTGGATTACCAGTAAGACTCATTTACATTTTAAGATCTTACTATTTTTCTCCAACTTTCGTCCTTTCCCATACAGCAAAACATTTCCTGGGAAAAGTGGTAAGAATTTTTGGTTGCTTTCTAAGTAAATTAAGTCACTTTCTTAACTCCAAGGGAGATAGCATATTAAAAACATTTGCAGGGTATTTATAGTAAAATACTAGCTGAAAAATGTTATGTCTATTTAAATATATTTTCATAAGTTATATTTTAGAAGCCTTAGATTTATAACTGGAAAGGGTCTATAGAACCTTTAAAAGAAGGCAACCAGTATCACAATGCAGTTTTTTTTAAAGGCAGAGAGAGAGGAACCCTGTATGTTTACTTTTATTGAATGGTAATTGTGAAAACTCTATTTCACACAAAGTAAGAAGGCATGTTTGTCTTTGTATCAGTTCTCTTAATCTCTTCCCACTTTTGCTGTTGCTTCTAGCTAATAAAACAGACAATTCTATTTTTGGCTGAAATGCAAAATAGCCCATCTACAAAGCTAATGCTATTTAGAAGGAAGCTGCTTTTCAACTGTGTTTGTGTCTGTCATGAAATTAAGTTTCTACAGACTTGGCTCAGTCAAGGTATGTGTGAAGTAGAGTTGTTAGATTTGTTCTGTTTGGCCCTAGGAGGCAGAGTTAATAGCAATGGGAAAAAGTTGCATCTAATAACACACATACTGCAAAAATAGTTTATCATGAATTAAAGTCACTACAAATTGAATAAGATAATAGATGTGAAGTATTTTACCAACTGTGAAGTGGTTAATAAGTATCTGCTTTTGCTTTTAGTAAGGTTTTAGTAAGACAACTTTATATTAATCAGTGAACACTGGCAGCTAGGAATTGCTGTTCAAGAGGGGCTTGCTCCTTGGAAAGGAGAAAATTACTTTTTTCTGATTAAAAGAGAGGTGGATCTTAAGTGAGATCATGGTACTGTGGAACTGTTTCTGCTTTTTAATAAAGCATTAGATAAAAGAGAATACAAAAGAGAAGAAACATAGCAATAATCCAACTGATGAGAAATAAATGATAGGAACACCAACTAAAGGTCCCTTTCATTAATTCTTAAAAGTTTAAGAAGAAAAATGATCAAATAACGAATAGAGGTGATCATAGAAGATAAAATTGATCATTTATATTACAAAAGTAAATATTTTGGTTTAAGGAAAACCAAATAAACTGGATGAGGAAGAGAAATTGGGTAAAAATTCTTCATAGCAAATATCTGTGATAAAGGTCTGATATAAAAATAGAGAATTCATGCAAAATTATAAGAAATAGGCCATTTAACAATAGGTATCATCAAAAGAAGTTGAACAGAGAATTTCCCAAAGAAGAAATGCAAGTTATCAAAAACTATATTAAAGGATCTTTTAAATCATTGATAACAAGGGAAATGCAAATTAAACACTGAGGTTTTACCTTAAAAGTGGTAAGTTACA
>JAQQSK010009463.1:0-13077 GCA_028658325.1 Potorous gilbertii | reverse complement strand
GATCAACTGTTGAGTATTGTTCTTGCTACTAGGAAATAAGAAATACAGGTAATGGGGAATAGAAAGTTATCTGGCCCTACAGGACAAAAGAGAAGATGGGGTAAGGGAAGGGAGGGATGATAGAAGAGAGGGCAGATTGGTGATATGGGTAATTAGAATGTCCAGTGTATCGGGGAGGGGGGAGGGGACAAGTGGGGAGAAAATTTTGGAACCCAAAATCTTGTGAAAATGAATGTAAAAAGTTAAATAAATTTTTTAAAAGAAAAAAAAATAAATGCTTATTTGCTTCCCCCTTTCTTTTTAAAGGAAAGGAAACTGAAAAAAAAAAAGAAAATCTTGAAAAGTACATAAATAGCTTGCTAAAGGAGAACCACAAAAAATGCTGAAGAAAATAACACCTTTAAAAACAGGCTAACTCAATTGGCAAAAGAGGTCCAAAAAAACATGAGGAGAAGAATGCTTTAAAAAGTAGAATTAGCCAAATGGAAAAGAAGGTTCAAAAACTCCCTGAAGAAAATAGTTCCTCAAAAATTAGAATAGAGCAGATGGAAGCTAATGACTTTATGAAAAATTAAGAAATTACAAAACAAAACCAAAAGAATGAAAAAATAGGAGATAATGTGAAATATCTCATTGGAAAAACAACTGACTTGGTAAATAGATCCAGGAGAGACAATTTAAAAGTCATGGGACAATCTGAAATCCAAGTTCAAAAAAGAGCCTAGAAATCATCTTTCATGAAATTATCAAGGAAAATTGCCCTGATATTCTGCAACCAGAAGGTAAAATAAATACTGAAAGAATTCACCAGTTACCTCCTGAAAGAGATCAGAAAAGAAAAATGAGATCCAAAAACAGAAACTCCTTGGAATATTGCAGTCAAATTCCAGAGTTCCCAGCTCAAGGAGAAAATATTGCAAGCAGTTAGAATGAAAATTTCTAGTTTTGTGGAAATACAATCAGGATAACACAAGATCTGACAACTTCTACATTAAGGGATTGAAAGGCTTGGGATATGATATTCCAAAAGTCAAAGGAACTAGGATTAAAACCAAGAATCACCTACCTAACAAAACTGAGTATAATACCTCAAGGGAAAGAAAATGGTCATTCAGTGGAATAGAGGACTTTCAAGTATTCTTCATGAAAAACCAGAGCTGAATAAAAAATTTGACTTTCAAACCCTAGAATCAAGAGAAGGAACAAAAAGTAAACAGGAAAGAGAATCATAAAGGACATACTAAAGCTGAACTCTTTACATTGCTACATGAAAGATAGCATTTGTAACTCTTGAAACTTTTCTCAGTATTTGTGTAGTTGGAGTGATTACACACACACACACACACACACACACACACACATACACACATATTTAGAGAAAGAGACAGAGAGAGAGATAGAGGGCACAGGATAAGTTGAATAGGAATGAATTAAATATAAATAAATAAAATTAAGGGGTAAGAGAGGAATATATTGAGAGGAGAAAGGGAGGAATGCAATGGGGAAAGTTCTCTCATAGAAAAAGGCAAGAGAAAGCTTTTCAATGGAGAAAAGTGGGGAGGTGAGAGGGAGAAAATGAAGCTTACTCTCATCATATTTGGCTTAAGGAGGGAATAACATGCACACTCAATTTGGCATGAAAATCTGTCTTACAATACAGGAAAGTAGGAAAGAAGGGGATAAGTGAGGTGTGGGGGGATAATAGAAGGGAGGGCAATTGAGAGGAGGGGGTAATTAGAATAAACACTTTTGGGGGGATAAGGTAAAAAGATAGAATAGAATAAATGTGAGGTATAGAATTGAGGGAAATATAGTTAGTCTTTCACAACGTGGTTAATTATGGAAGTCTTTTGCAAAACTACACATATACAGTCTATATTAAATTGTTTGCCTTCTCAATGGGGATGGGTGGGGAGGGAAGAAAGGAGAGAAGTTAGAACTCAAAGTTTTAGGAACGAATGTTGAGAATTGTTTTGCATGTAATTGGCACACAAGAAATACAGGTAATGGGGTATAGAAATCTATCTTGCCCTACAAGAAAAGAGAGAAAATGGGAATAAGGGAAGGGAGGGGTGTGATAGAGGGAAGGGTAGATTGGGGCAAGTGGTAATCAGAATGCACGATGTTTTGGAATAGGGGAGGGGAGAGATGTGGAGACAATTTGAAACTCGAAATCTTGTATAAATGAATGTTGAAAACTAAATATAAATAAATAATAGAAAAAAAGAAGAAAAAAGAATTTACCAAATGTCATCAGCATTTTGGTAGGCAGTAGAGATACCAAAACAAAAATGAGATAGCTGTTTCCTAGAAGCTTACATTTTAATGGTAGAGGTACATACATATACATGTGTAAATAGATGCAAAGGAGATACAAAGTAAACAAAAAGTAATTAAAATTAATTTCACAAGGAGTCACTAACAGCTAGGGAAATATGGATAGACATTTTGTGGAAGGTAGTACATGAACTGACTTTTGAAGGAAAATATGGTTTCTAGGGAAGATGAAGAAATAGGACATTCCAGATATGGTGGACGGAAAGTAGGGCTGCTTTTCCAGGACAACAACTGTATAATGGGGAATAGTGTGTAAGACGTCTGAAAAAACAGGCTGGAGACAGGTTGAGAAGGGTTTCAAATGCTAAACAGATTGTCCAAGAAAATGATAGAGAATAATTACAAGCCACTCACAATTGCTGGCTATCATATTTAATATTTTACTGGAGCATCTGTGACATGGAGAGGAGAGAGTTTTACCAATGTCCATTATTCACCTCCACTGAACGGAAAAGTTGATAAACTGTCTTCACTGTTCTTTCCGTATCTTTTAATACTTAAAAATGACCATGTCTTCACTGTTCTTTCCGTATCTTTTAATACTTAAAAATGACCGTGTATGCCCCCAACAATATCCATTGACAACTCTCATCCACTTTGCATGGTCATCAGGAATTACTAATGATAAAAAAATCTATCAGCTAAGTGGCCAGACCCACAATGATTAGCCTGTCAGAGCTTATGCTAAACTCAGTGATCCTGGGAAAAGAATTATAATGGTGGTAGCAAAGGGATTAAAAGCCTCTAAACCTATCAAAACCTCGGCAGAGCTTTTGTCCTTCCTGTGACTCAGCCTTTGAGAACCTAAGATCCCTCCATACTACAATGAAGTACCTGGGGAGGCCTTTAATGGAGAACAATCTTTTGTGTTATGTTTGTTTGTTTTAATAATAATCTGGTGAATCAAAAAGGCCATAAATATGCTGGCTTGACATCAGTCAACATTCCATTTCAAAGATGCTTCTTGGCATTATTTCTATGTAGTATCACCTTAATGGAAACAGAAAGCTAAAAGAATTTATAAATTAAATAAGGAAGCAACATTTCTCTACTCATTCACATATTTTGTTAAGTCTCTCTCTCTCTCTCTATATATATATATATATGTATGTGTATATGTATATGTATATATGTGTGTGTGTGTGTGTGTGTGTGTGTGTGTGTGTGTGTGTGTGTGTGTGTGTGTGTGTGTGCTTCTACCTGGCCTTCTAGCTCTAAATGAAACTTGTTTTTTTTTTTTATTTTGAACCTTGCTTGATATTTTCTAATTGTTGGAATGACTTGTTTGACATCGCATTCCAGAAGAAAAATTAAAACAATTGTCCTCTCAGTTATTAGTCATTTGTCCAAATGACTTCAACTCAGTATCAAGGGAGCCATAGAATAATATCCTAGTGACAGATAAGTTATGCCACTTATTAGCTCAAACACAATACCAAATGTGGTAAAGTGTTTTTTTAGATTTAAATTTATTTATTTTTAGTTTCCAACATTCATTTCCAGATTTTGAGTCCCAAATTTTCTCCCCATCTATCCCCTTTCCCCCACCCTGAGATGGCATGCATTCTGATTACCCCTTCTGAAGTCTACCTTCTCTTTTATCATCACCTGTTCTTATCTACTTCCCCTTTATTTTCTTGTAGGACCAGGCAGACTGCTATACCTCATTGCCTATATACCTTATTTCTCAGTTGTATGTTAGAACAATTTTTAACATTTGTTTTTAAAACTTTGAGTTCCAAATTCTCTCCATTCTTCCCTCCCCACTGAAAAGGCAAGCAATTCAACATGGGTTATAAATGTGTAGTTACGTAAATCACCTCCATAATAGTCATGGTATGACAGACTAACTCTACCTCCATTCTATCCCATCTCCCAATTATTTTATTTTCTCCTTTGACTGTCCCTTTTCTGAAGTGTTTGCTTCTGATTACCACCTACCCCAATTCACTCACCCTTTTATCATTTCCCCACTTTATTCTCTTCCCTTCTGCTTTCCTGTAGGATAAGATACCCACTTGAGTGTGTATGTCATTCCTTTGTTAAGCCAAATATGTTGAGAGCAATGTTCACTCATTTCTTCTTGCCTCCTCCTTCTTTGCATCCTTTGTAAAACCTTTTTGTTGCCTCTTTTATGTGAGAAAATTTACCCCATTCTATCTCTCCCTTTCTGCTTTTCCCAATATATTCCTCTCTCACCTCTTAATTTTATTTTTTAGATATTGTCAAGGTAGAACTCTGCTTCCAGTAGAAGTAGGTGGAGGTGTACTGTCTGTAGCGCCAACCCAATATTCACAGCACCTACAGTGGCCATAAATATGCTGGAGCAATTCTGAATTGTGAAATACAACAGACTTTCCACATGGAAGACAGAATCAAAACAGTTATTCAGATATCAGAAAGCCAAATCCATCATAGTAACAATGAAGAGGGCAACACCAGCCTTCCCTCTGTAAAGCTTCCATAAGCCAGTTCCCATAAACAAATCATAAACAGGTTCCCTTAAACAAAATGCCCTTCTCTCAGAGCCAGCCGCCTGCTTGCCTGTATCCTGCGGTTCTGACAGCTCTCTGACTAACTTCTTCTCAGCTCTGCTCCTCCCCTTCCTGTTTCACCCATTCAGTAAGCTCCTCCCACCTCCATGTGACTCAGACTTCCATGTGACCTAGGCAGGTCACATGGGCCTATTAATGGATGGGCAAAATCTTCCCATTAAGAAGCAAAATTATGTTAGCAATAAGCAAAAATACATTATCAATACTCTGTCCCAGGCTTCAGAGATTTTCTATCAATCTCTCACTGTCTGTGGGCCCAGAGCTCCAAAAGTAGCCTCTACTACTGCTGTTGCTGCTGCTGGCCACTGCCACCAACCCCCCTCACCACCTTAGGGTTGGGGTGTGAAGGACTAGATGGCAGGGTCCTGTTTCACCCAGGTCCCACAGAGTTTTCCCACTGACCTTTTTGGTGGTTGTGGGTTGAGATTTCTGAAAACTGCCACAGCTGCTGATTATTCAGTCTCCTGAGGCCTGTGTTGGCAGGTCTGTTCTTGGCAGGCTCACACCAGACTGTGTTGTGCTACCTGTCAGTTGCGAAAGAACCTTCCTGTTGACTTTCCAGGTTGTCTTGGACTGGGGATTTGTTTCACTCTGTCACTTTGTGGGTTCTGTAGCTTTAGGATTTGTTAGAGTCACTTGTTACAAGTATTTGGAGGACTTTGGGGGAGAGCTCAGGGAAGTTCCTCCTTTTACTCCACCATCTTATCTCTCTAGTATTTTTTTTCCTTTAAAGATAAGTTAATTTTGGGGAAAAATGGTCACTTGAAAAGTCTTTTCAGGCTATTGCCTTACATTAATAAGAATTTGACATATAGGCATAAAAATGAATTCATCTCTTTATATTTTGAACTTAAAATTCAAATATTGATCAAAATGATTAAAAACACCATAAGGAAAGCCAAAACAAAACAGTTCAGCATAAGGGAATTTATTGACTTCTTTTTATTTTTCTTACTCAGAAATGACTATTCATAGCAGTGCTTGAATCATTCACTTTAAAAATTTTTCCAGCAATGAATTCCTACTGATCACTATTCAGTTTTTCATTCATTTTACTGCCCGTTGCTGCTAGAGATGTTTTGCAGCTGCCCCTTTAGTTGAATATCTTTTCATACTTTATGTCTCTTCAGCCCCATTAAGTTTTATTTTCAAGACTAAGTTTTATTTTTCTTCTTGGTATCATTTCATATTCCTCTTACTCAGAAATTAGGTACATAGACTTAGTAATTCATATGAATGCTGCCCAATAGGTCACCAGGGGCAATTGGCTTCTTTGCTCCTTTTTTTTTTTAACTTGAGATTTAAAATGAAACTTCAAGAAACTTAAGGTTATAATTCCTATTTGTATTACATCATTTAAATATGTTTATCTTTCTATAATTTTCAGAAGGAAATTTTTCTTCACAATCTTCTTATAGCTATTCTTTAGGATCATTCTTTTGTATTATATATAGGTAAACCACACCCCCAGAACAAGTCAGCAAGTAAGCCCTGCTTCTATAGCAAGCCAACAGGAAGGACTCCTCCAGTGAGAGTCAGCAGCTAGGCCCTGAGACTCCGTGAAAACCAGCAGCAAGACCAGGCCCCAGCACAAAAAGACTGGTTCAGAGGATATTCAGAGCCCAATTCTTACATCAAAGCACAAAGTCAAAAAATAGGCAGAAAAATGAGTGAAAAACAAAAATGAACTTGACTATAGAAAGTTACTTTGCTGACAGGTAGGATCAAAGCAGAAACTTGGAAATGGACAACAGTGTCAAAATGGCATATATGTGAAGCCTCAAAGAAAAATATAAATTGCTATCAAGCCCCAAAAGATCTCTTGGAAGAACTTTAAAAGGATTTTTAAAAGTAAATAAGAAAAGAAGAAAAACTGGGAAAATAAATGAGTAATTCAAAGAATAATGAGAAAAAAATCAGCATGGTAAAAGAAATACACAAAAAAATGGAAAAAGACATACAAAAATTGAGTGAAGAAAATAAGTCCTTAAAAAATAGAATTTGTCACAAATAAAAGGAAATAACTCACTAAAGAAAATAATTCATTAAACACTGAATTAAAGTGGAAGCTAAGATTTCAATGAGACTTCAAGAAACAATAAAATGAAATAAAAAGAATAAAAAAATTAGAAAACAATGTGAAATTTTCCATTGGACACCCACAGCAAACATTATATACAATGGGGATAAGCTAGATTCATTTCCAATAAGATCAGGGGTGAAACAGTGATGTTTGTCCATTATCATCACTGTTATTCAATTTGGTACTAGGTTTTGCAATTTGGTGTTAGGTTTTGCAATAGAAGAAAAAAAAATTGGAGGAATTTGAATGGACAGAGGAGAAGCTAGGTTATCACTCTTTGCAGATGATATGATGCTATACTTAAGGAATCCTAGAAAATCACATAAAAAACTGCTTGATACAATAAACAATGTTGGCAAATTTGCAGGTTACAAAATAAACCCACAACATTCATCTGCATTTCTATATATTACTAACAAAGCCCAACAGCAAGAGATAAAAAGAGAAATATCATTTAAAGGTAAGGTAGATACAATAAAATATCTGGGAATCTACCTGCCAAACAAACCCAGGGATTCTCTGAACACAATTACAAAGTAATTTTTGCACAAATAAAGTCAGATCTAAGTTAGTGGAAAAACATCAGTTGCTTATGGGTAGGCCAAGCTAATATAAAAAACACGACAATTCTACCAAAATTAATTTACTTATGTGGTGCCATATTAATCAAACTACCAGAAAATTATTTTCTAGAGGTAGAAAAAAATTATATCAAAATTCATTTGTAAGAACAAAAGGTCCAGAATATCAAGGGAATTAATGAAAAGAAATGGTAGGGAAGGTGGCCTAGTCCTACCAGATCTCAAATTGTATTGTAAAGCATTAATCATTAAAACCATTTGGTACTGATTAAGAAATAGACGGGTAGACCAGTGGAATAGATTAGGTACTCAAGACACAGTAGTCAATGAATATAGCAATCTACTGTTTGATAAACCCAAGGATCCCAGCTTTTGGGATAAGAACTCACTGTTTGACAAAAACTGCTGAGAAAACTGGATAACAGTATGATGGAAACTGGACATAGACCAATGTCTGACACTGTACACAAGAATAAATTCCAAATGGGTACACGATCTAGTCATAAAGACTGATACTATAAACAAATTAGGGGAACAAGGAACAGTGTATTTGTCAGATTTCTGGAGAATGGAGAAATTTATGACCAAAGAAGAGATATAGAACATTATGAAATACAAAATTCATAATTTTGATTACATGAAATTGAGAAGATATTGTACAAACAAACCCAATGTAACCACTATTCGGAGGGAAGCAGACAACTGGGAAAGAATTTTTGCAACTAGTGTCTGTGATAAAGGCCTCATTTCTAAAATATATAGAGAACTTATTCAAATGTACAAGAATACAAGCCATTCCCCAAATGAAAAATGGTCAAATGATATGAACAGGCAGTTTTCAGAGGAAGAAATTAAAACTATCTATAGTCATATGAAAAAATGCTCTAAATCCCTATTGATTAGAGATATGCAAATCAGAACAACTCTGAGATGCCACATCACACCTATCAGATTGGCTAACAAGATAAAACAGGAAGATGATAAATGTTGGAGAAGATGTGGGGGAGTTGGAACACTAATTCATGGTTAGTGGAGCTGTGAGCTTTTCCAGCTATTCTGGAGAGCAATTTGGAACTATGCTCAAAGGGCTACAAAATGTGCATACTCTTTGACCCAGCAATATCACTTCTAGGACTGCATCCCAAAGAGATCATAAAAATGGAAAAGGGTCCCACCTGTACAAAAGTATTTATGGCAGCTCTCTTTGTGTTGACCAAGAATTAGACATCAAAGGGATGCCTATCATTTGGGGAATGGATGAACAAGTTGTGGTATGTAAATGAAAAGTAATATTACTGTGCTATAAAAAAAATGATGAGCAGGAAGACTTCAGAGAGACCTGGAAGGGTTTATATAAATTGACTCTGAGGGAAAGGAGCAGAACCAGGAAAATATACTTCATAGTAACAACCATAATGTGAGAGGAATTTTTCTGGTAGACTTAGCCCTTCACAGCAATGCAAGGACTTAAAACATTCCCAAAGGACTCTAGGCAAAATGACATCCACATCCAAAGAAAGAACTATGGAATTGGAATGAAGAATGTTATGTTTTGTTTTTTCTCATGGTTTGTCCCATTCATTTAAATTCTTCTATGCAACATGACTAATGTGAAAATGTGTTTAATAAGAATGTATGTTAGAACCCATATAAGATTACATGCCATCTCTGGGAGGGATGGAGGAAGGGAAGGGGAGAAAATCTAAGACTTATGGAAGTGATTGTAGAAAAATGAAAACAAATTAATAATTAAAAAAAGAAATTTATCATTGGAAAAAAAATGACCTGGAAAATAGATCCACAAGAGATAATTTAATAATTATTGAACTACCTGAAAGTCATGACCAAAAAAGAATCTACACAACATCTTTTTTTTTTATTTTAATTTTTTATTTTTAACACAGTTCATATCACGTAAAAGAATTCCAACTTTTGGTCAGATGATACTTCTTTTTAAAGCATTTACAATATAGACCACAAAAGAATTTGTTTAGACATTAACCAGCAGAGACACAAATAATATTTATATATGCTAACTTCATAAGCCCTTGACCGCATTGTCTTCACAGTATTTCTAAAAATTAAAGGACCCTAACTTATTGTTGTTGGTCTGAAGTCCTAAGCCTAATAGTTTAATTTTAGACTTAACCTCAGATGTTTCCCTACCAACAATCTATAATTTAATAGACCTGGTATTAAGCTTACAAACCTTTTGAGTATGGGAAATTGTCACTAAGAGTAGGGACGTTGCAGGGAACCAATATCTCCCCAACTTCATGTCAATTCCAGGTAGGAGTAGATTGTCCACTTGCATTCAGACAGGCTTAAAGTCTGCCAGGTGTCAGTGGGGAAATTGAGTCAGGAGAATCTTAACTCACCCCAGACTGAACAGTTGTTCTCCCATCCTTCCCATGAGATCACCTTTTTCAGGTTATACCAGCATCTCACAGACTTAGTGGAATCATGGATTGGAGGCTAAGACTACATTTCTTGCTATCTATACCTTCAGTTAGACTCAGAAGAACAGTCACTTAATAGTCCAATAGCATCTTAAAATAGCAAGCTCCAATAACCAGGTCTCAAATATGACTATAATTTCACTTTGGCTAAGGAACAACTTTTGAGGCAAGTCTTAAGTGGCTTACATGTCTTTTTATACATGTTCTAGATCCTGATTAAATAGTAATCATAAAATCAAATTTACCATTAAAACCTTAACTTTTCCATCAACACCAAATTTTACCTGAGGTTACCTTCCTTTAGGAAATTTAGACTAAAATTATTTCCCCCAAACTAAAGATATCTTGGATTTATTCTCAGTAATTAATTCAGTCAATTGTTTTAATACTAATTGCTTTTATATCACTTTGTAACATGTTCAATTTTTCTCCTCATCACTCCCCTTCCTCTGCTTCCTAATACCTTGCATTTTGATCACTCCTTCTCTCAATGTACTCTCCCTTCTATCACACCCTACCCTCCCCTTATCCCCATCTTCTCTCTTTTCTTGTAGGGCAAGATAAATTTCTATACCCCATTCCTTGTATTTCTTATTTCCTGATTATATGCAATAAAAATTCTCAACATTCATTACTAATACTTTGAATTCCAACTTCTTTCCCTCCCTCCGTCCCTCCCCATACCCACTGAGAAGGCAAGCAATTCAATATAGATTAAATATGTGTCATTTTGCAAAAGATTTCCATAATAATCATGTTGTGTAATACTAACTGTATTGCCCTCTATCCTACTCTATCCCCCTTTATTTTTTTATTCCTTCATTTGACCTTGTCCTTTCACAAAAGGGTTTATTTCTAGTTACTCCCTTCTCCTATTTACCCTCCCTTCTATCATTCCTCTCATTCCACTTGTCACTTCCCCTACTTTCCTGTAGTGTAAGATACATTTTTATATCAAATTTAGTGAACATGTTATTCTCTCCTTCAGCCATATGTGGAGAGAGTAGGTTCACTTTTCCCCTCTCCCTTTTTTCCTTCCCTCCTCCATTGAAAAAGATTTTTCTTATCTCTTTTATGACTTATAGCTTGCCCCATTCCATTTCTCCCTTTCTCCTCCCAGTATTTTCCTCCCTCACTCCTTAATTTTTATTTTATTTTTTTGTGTGGTTATCTCTTCTAATTCAACACAACCTGTATTCTCTCTGCATATGTGTGCATGTGTGTATGTATGTGTATAATCCCTCCACCTACCCAAATACTGAGAAAAGATTCAAGAGTTATAAATATTTTCTTTCCATGTAGGAATGTAAACAGTTCAGCCACTATTCAGTGTGAGATTAAGATCAGCTGTTCAGGTGGGGATAGGGCAGTCACACAGGGCTCAGTTCCTTCAGGGCCTTTACAAAGAGGCCTTCAACAAGGGATGTGGGTTGTTGCCTGTCTTGGGAGCCCTCATCTGCTGCTGCCTCCACTGCTGCCACCTGAGGAGGCCTGAGTTATGGTGACACCCTGCTCCCTTCTCTGGTTGAGAGATCTGCACTGCTGCTGGAGATTCTGTCCCTGAAGCTTGTTCGGTTCTGCTCCTCCCACTACTGCCTGTCCAAGGCTGGGCTGGGCTCTGCTCAATCTCCAGTGCAACAAAACTTTCCCTTTGATCTCTCAGGTCACTCTGGGCTAGAATACTCCATTGTTCTGTGGCTTCTGCTGCTCTAGAATTTGTTGAGAGTTCTTTTTTTACAAGTACTTTATGGACTGTGGGGGAAGAGCTAATATATGTTCATCTTTCTACTCCACCATCTTGGATCCCCTGCCCCACAGCATCTTTCAAGAAATTTTCAAGAAAACCTACCCTGATATCCTAGAATAAGAGGGCAAAATATAAATGGAAAGAATTCACTGATCATCACCTGGAAGAGATCTCAAAATAAAAATTCCCAGGAATATCAGTAACAAGTTCCAGAGCTCCAATAACAAGGAAAAACAACACTTTATACGACTAGAAAGAAATAATTCAAATATCATGAAACCACAGTCAGCATTACACAACATTTAGCAACTCTACATTAAAGAACTGGAGGACTTGATATATGATAATCTAAAAGGCAAAGAAATTGAGGTTACAACCTAGAATCACATACCTGTAAAAGTGAGTATAATTATTCAGGAGAAAAATGAATATTTAATGAAATAGAGGGCTTTCAAGCATTCCTAATTAAAAGATCAGAGCTGAAAAAAAATTTTCTCTTGAAATACCAGACTCAGGGCAGAGCCAAGATGGCGGAGTAGAAAGACTCACATATGCTAGCTCCGAACCCACAGCCCATGGATTTCCTCTAAAAAGAAGTCCCAACAAATTCTGGAGCAGTGGAAGCCCTACAGCAACACAGTGAAGGAGATTTCTGTTCCAGAGAGCCCTAAAAAAACGATCCCAAAGGTCCATCCCACACTGGACAGGAGCAGAACCCTGCCCTGCCCTGGCCAAGCAGCACTGAGAGGAGCGAGCAGATCCGAGCAGGCTTCAGGAACAGAATATCCAGTGGCCACCAAGGTCCCTCCACCCACAGATTCAAAGGTAAGTGAGAGAGACGTCTGGACGGGCTGAGAGGGGAGCAGGGTGTCTCCACAACTCAGGCCCCTTCGGGAAGCAGCAGCAGAGGCAGCAGGCAGCCAGAGGCTCCCAGAGCAGGCAGGAGCTCAGCAGCAGCACCATTTCAAAAGGTCTATGCATAAATCCCCTGAGGGAACTGAGCCTGGGAGGAGGCCCTGCCCCAACCTGAGAACCTGATTTAATCTTACCCTGAATAGCAGCCAGGCCTACAGTCAAAAGCCCTGAGGCTGGGGAGCAGCATTTGAATCTCAGACTCCAAGCACTAGCTGGGTGGACCTGGGCCTGGGGTGGAGAGGACTCTCAGAAGTCAAGTAACTGCCTGGGAAAATGCCCAGAAAAGGGAAAAAAAATAAGACCATAGAAGGTTATTTTCTTGGGGAACAGATGATTGCACCATTCCTCTCTGACAAAGAAAAAAACTGCTTACCATCAGGTAAAGACATAGGAGTCAAGG
>JAQQSK010009462.1:0-13077 GCA_028658325.1 Potorous gilbertii | reverse complement strand
AACCTATACAGAATTGTATGCTGTCATGGGGAGGGAGGGGGTAGGGGGGGAAGGTGTGGGGGTATAAAATCTTAATTTTAAGGAAGTGATTGTAAAACATTTATAAATAAATAAAATAAAAATTAAAAAAAAAAGAATGCTTCTGTTCTACTAGTTCATTAACTTAGTTAAATAAAAAAAAAAAGTTTAGAGCAGAATGACCTGTGCTTGGTAATGCAATACTAGATCTCTCTAATCACTTTTCTAGCAGTTGACTAGCCAAACCTTTTATGATATAAAATTTTGATAGGAGTGGAAGTCATATTCATTAGCTTAGTGTTTGCAGACTTCATTCTCTTTCCTGTTTTGAAAACTGAGATTAAAATCTCTCCTCTTTGTTATGATTTCTGGAATATTACTGACAGTGGCTCAGTAATCATATTAATGAATTCTTTCTAGACTTGTGGGATACAGTTCACATAAGTTCAGTGACTTGGATCAAACGAAGGCAGTGCCATACTTTCTTATTATTCACTGAGCAATCCAGTTCAAGAAACATTTATTAGTTGTCTGCAACATTTCAGACTTTGTTCAAGACTCTAGGATAGAAAGATAAAACACGACCAGCCTTTGCATTCAAGGAGCTAGTTTTCTGCTATCCCTTTATTTGTATAAACTTGGATAAGTTACTGTTAGGGAGCCCGGGAGTCTGGGCCTGATCTCTGGGGCCCACAGGCTTATCTGACCAGCAGGCCCTGGTGGAGTTTAGCTGTAAGCAATGACTGAGGCAGAAGACAAGCTAGTAAGAACTCAGTTTATTCAAGTAGTGAGCGGTGCTTTTATCTCTTTTCTGACACCAGTGCCCTAAGTGAGCCTGTCAGCAATTAGTTTGCCCTTGTAAGGAAGTAATTTACTTTGGCCAGGACTGCTCAGGGTGGACATATAGCCCCTGGAAAGAAGAACATTTTTGGCTTCTTTGTTCTCAGAAAATCTCGGGAAAATAGCCTTGAGCAAAACAGGGGCGGAACCCTTCCTCCCAGTGCCATCTTGTTCATGCCTTACCAGTCTCCCCTCAGTTTACCAGAGTTGTGACCAGTGAATGCCGTCCAAGAGGCTGGGGGTTGGCAATTCCCTTAGAAGTTACTTTTTGTCTTTGGGCCTCAATGTATCATCAACAAAATGAAAGGGTTGGACTAGGTTCTGTCAGCTCTCAGTCTGTGTTTCTATACAATGAATTCTGTATTATTCAGCCACTTTTGGATCACTCTAAGGGATTGAAGGTCATGAAAACTTATTGTTCTGTACCTAGGTCTGAATTTTGGATCATGTTCGGTTCTGGACTAGTTCACCTCTGATGAGAACCTTCCGCTTCCCTTTGCTAGAACTCATTGGCTCATTTGGTCATCATCCCTAGATCCCCTGAGCCATTTTACCTGTGATTCCTCTGTGTATATGTGTTGAGAGTGGGAGTGGGGTGACTGCAGCAAAAAGAGGGAAATAAAAAGGCACTAAGTGAAGCAGATCTGGAGCAGGTAATTTGTTTTATGTTTTAGACATAAAAGACTCATGCTTAAGGAATTTAGCAGTTTAATTTTATATAAATTGTTACTTAAACCTCATCAAAATACAAAGCAGTTTGCCGGACTGCTCATTAGCAGGCACTTTACATTTCACCTGGGCTCTGCACTATCTGAACAACTCCCATGTCAGCTTGTAAAACAGCCTGTTCAATACTCTGTTCTGTGACCATCATCTCAGATGCAGTTTTCCTTTCCCCTGAGTGCTGTCTGATCACCTACTCTGTAAAGGAGACGCAAAGTAAAAGAGGCCAGCAGGAACCTAGGTGCCAGCTCACCCAGTTGAGTCCATGCTCTGTGAGGAAGCTGTGATGAGTACCCTACCCCTGCAGGAGAGCTGCAAAGCAAAGAGCATAGTATTTGCCATGAGAGAGGTATGCCAAGAGGTGAGCCAGGAGCTGTCTCTTCTTTTCACTGACGAAACACAGTAGCTTCTTTCATTGTCCTAGGGCAGGAAAGGGGCAGGAAACAGATCAGGCTTTGCATGACTTACAAAAACACAAAGGCTTTTCATGGCCAGGCCAGAAGCAGGCTAGAAACCACCCATGTGAGCAAAGGAGCCAAGAATTCAATGGCAACTCTTGAGCATGCTCCATGGGGTGGGGCTGGGGGGTGATTGGTCGTCCCAGCTATCCCAGCGTGAGGATCATGGTCATGTCATTTATACCAAGCAGTCATCCTTCTTTAGAAGTCCCTTCTTACCTTGCTTCTCTTGTTTTCTGCAGTATCATTTTAAAAAAAACCCTTTTTTTTTGCTCTTCTTAACTTTATTCACCAGCTTCAGCTGGTTCTGAGGGTTCATGCCACTGTTTTTATAGGAAGGTGTCCTACTGTTATATCTGAAGGGTATTAGCCATTGAAAGATGTGCACTTTTTTCACTGGGAGCAGCTTGGTACCAAAAGGGGTAGTAAAGTAATTTCACAAAGAGAAAAAGAATTATATCAGCTAACAAAGGATGTAAAATATTGCCTCTTCAAGAGGTGAGTAGTTTGTTGTCTGAAGAAAAGTAGGAAAATAAATTTGGTTTAATAAAAACTGCCAAAATCTGTGCATAAAGAAAGGGTTTTCAGATATGCTGGTAGTAGACAAAAAAAAAAAACAAAAATTGAACTGACATAAATATAAAGGTTCAAATTACCTTGGAAAGGCTGTAGCATGATGCCTATTCTGTATGTGGATAATATGACATGAAGGGGCAGAGAAATAACTTTTATTTATTATAACACACAAAATGTGAGTATTAAAAACAGTCTCAGACTTATTCAAATGGACCTATTTGAGGACTGGTAAATGGTTGAAGGTGCAGGGCATATGTTTTAAGACTTAAGATAATCACACTGATGAACTCAAAATTATATTATTGTGTAGAGACCATGAGATGTTTAAATAAGGACTGCTAATGTCATAAGTAATGTTTGGAGAGCTTTTAACCTCATAAGTGAAAAGTAAGTTTCTGAGAACCATAAGGCTCTGATTTAAGCCATTGACAGCAATGTATATGGTTCATTTGGATGTGACTTCACATGCCTAATGGGTTTTATTTTGTTATATTATAATATATATTATTATTTTGTTATATTATATATTATAATCAATTGTTAGCCTTCTTAATGGTGGAAGAGAGTATGAAGGGAGGGAGAGAATTAGAAGCTCACAATTTTGAAATGAATATTAAAACAATTAAATAAAAGGGTATTTGGGTGAAGTGTGTGGAATGCGGCGGAGTGGGGAGGTTAGAAAGGCCAGTTCTGTCAGAGCTTTTTGAGAAAGTATATTTTTGACTGAATGCTAATACCTGAGATTTCTAATTGCTTGGGGAAAGTCTCAGTCCTTGGGTCAAAGCTTTGTTGTCAGTTCTTGCCCTTTATTGTCAGTTAGAATTTGAGTACATGTTACTTAAAAGTACATGTTGCTTTCTGCTGCTACCTCAACTTGAGAGGGAAAATCAGAGTTAGAAAGATGGCATTTGTAGCTACTTTGATAAGAACTCTGGGCTACAAGCTGATTTGCTACCAGCTCATCAATCAGTTCAGCTTCCTGGTAATTGAAGAGTTGATTAAAATTGTCGTCTTTGAGCAAAGACTCAACCTGAGCTGCTTTGCTATGAGCTTTCTTTGCTCCAATGTGATTAGATGATACTGCATCTTTTTTGAGTCAAGGATTGTCTGTGCTTGAAAGTATATAGCCCAGAGAGAACCAGCATGATGAGCTTTACGGATCTCTGGCTTAAAGACCCTGAGAGAGTTTGAATATAGTTGTATGATGATGGTTATGGCTGCTGTGAGGTCATGTTGAAACTAGTTAGCCAGCCAAAGAGGCAGTGAATTGTTCGTACTCCAAATAAGGAATGATGTTGAGGAATGCCATAGACCTGTTATATATTCAGGCTATTTGACTATGTGCTTTACATATCTTTTTAAAAAATCTAAGTTGTTTTCTGAGTTTCTTGTACATCTAAATTAGTGTCTTTGGTCAACTACACTTTTTATCCCCAATGGAAATTAAAAAAAAAAAATTTCAGATTCTTACTCATGAGAGTTTCCCATTGACCCCTTTGGAGTGCCTTCCATTACGGAAATTTAGATCTTGTCTGTCTTTTCTCAACCCTTTGCAGTGTGTTCTCCAGGTATCTATGGTGTAGGTCACCCAGTATGCCCAAATTTCCTTCCTTCCTTTACCACAGATTCCAAGATGGAGTTTCTTCCTCCCCACAGAGTTCACATAATTCTACTCCAGGTACTTGTTCTCCCTTCTTGAGAATCAAATCTAGAATAGAAGTACCCTTTGTGGTTGTTTTTTTTTGAAGGGTGAAATTATCATTAAGGGAAGAAACTATTAGCTTTTCTACTTTTCTCTACTTTGAACAGAGAACTCTCTAGTAGATTTCTGGATAATTGGACCCCCTGTTGCTAGTATATTGCTAGTCTTGTAATCTTTCCCCCAAAACTCTTTTATCTATTTCCACTTTCTTTCCAGGTGATCTTTGACTCTTTAAGAAGCCCATCACCTTCATTATTACCTGTCTTTCTCCTTAAAATCTTTCCTTACACCCTGACTTCTTCCTTTTTACCTAAAAAAGACCAATTTTCCATCATTCTTAATAAGCCTTCACTTGACCTGCCATCTCCTCAAGTCTGTTGCCCTGTATTTCTTATCCCTTTCACAAACTTTTAGAAAGGTTTATCTACACTTTTTGGCCTCCCTTCCTCACCTTCCACCCACTCCTCAGCCCCTTGAAATGTCTCCTATTCCATTCCACTAAAACAAAGCTGTTCTCTAAGAGGCTCAAAAACGATTTCTTCCTTGTTCAATCCCATGGTCTTTTCTCAGTCATCTCTCTTCTTAACATCTGCTCAACTTTTGAACACTACCTTCTTCTCTTAGGTACATTCTGTCTTCTTGACTCTATATTGCCTTGCCTTAAATTCCTTCTCAGTGCCCTTTGCTGGATCGTTTTTTCCTACCTGCTAATTGTGGATTTCAGTAAATTTTTGGTCCTGGGTGTTTTTCTGTTTGCTTTGGGAGATTTAATGATTATCTCTGAATAGATATCTTCTACATTTATATAACAGGATTTGAGCTCTTGTTCCACATTACAGTAGTCTGTCTGCTGGACACCTTCACCTGGATATCCCGTAAATATCTTGCGCTTAGTAACATGAACAGCTTTCATTATGTTCCTCTCACTTTCTCAAATACAAATCCTCATCTCCTTTTAATATGCTCAGATACTGTGTACTGCATGAGACCTTTACTTATCCACTAAGATTTTAATAAGGTTCTTTTACTCTTGAAATTGTTTAGTATAATTTTGTATAAACTTTTTTTTGGGTAACTATTTTATTAATAATGCCAGCATTTTTAGTAAAAGGTCAGTGACACTCTTTAATGCTCAAGTCAAGTATGTCAACAGGCTGATGACTTATATAAAGATAAGTGTTCTAGACGGGGGCAATCGACTCTTACTGGTTAACAAGTAATGAGAGAATGAATATTATGAGGGGTTGAACTCAGTATTCTAATAAACTTTGATTTTGTCATTTACTTCTAAGTTACCCCCAGCCTTTGGCAATCTGAATATAGAATTTGTGTTCCTAAACCAAGTCTGAGCAAAAAGGTTTTTCACCTTAAATCAGTATGATCTAGTAGGGTGGAGTTATAATACCCAGAATGAGAAATGTTAATTCTGTCTTCCATCAGCCCTGTCCTTGAGAAATTGGATAAGGAAATAGGACAGATAAAAAGACCGTTTGGGTCTACTCAATTTTAATAACTATTAATTACATTATTATTAATTACAATAATGGCTGTTATTCCCACTTGCTTTGTAGAGCAACAGACAAAGAAGGCATCCTGCCAACATTAAGCTTACAGGTTAACATTCATATCATTATTCTGTGCAAGCATAGTAAATATTACTTATGTCATCCCTGCACAGTCTCAGTAGGACTGTCTATCACTATGATTTTATGAATGACAGTCTAGAATCCTTGAAGCTATCTTGAGAATTATTATCTAATATCTGGAAACTAGATATTGCCATTATCATGGATCCTGAAAAATTAAAGTCTAAAAAGGGTAACAAAATCCTCCTTACATACAGAACAGTGCTAGCTTTATGCCTTTAACTCCTAGATGAGGGCTTAAACTTAACCTATTAATAATTTGTACTGACTATTTAAAAGAAAATACTGCATATTTCCCTTATAGTTTTTCTCTCTTTTTTTTTTAACATTTTGTTGGATTACTTGATTCATTCACATTTAAAATTGCAAGTTAGGTTACCATTTTCTGTCTCTAATATTAGTTTCTTTAAGGTATTATTTTCCCTCTTGTATTATAAACACAGTAGTAAATCCCTTTATTTTACCTTACTTTAAAAAAAATTATTTATTTTTGATTTTCACCATTCACTTCCATGAGATTTTGAGTTCCAAATTTTCTCCTCACCTCTTCCCTCCCTTTACACCCAGATAGTATGCAATCTGATACAGGCTGTGTGTGTGCGTGCGTGCGTGTGTGTGTGTGTGTGTGTGTGTAGCATATACACACATATATATAACAAACACACACACACACACACACACACACACATATATATATATATATGTACATTCATATTAAGCATATTTTCACATTCGCTGTGTTGTAAAGAAGCATTAGAACCCATGGGAGGAGACATGAGAAAGAAGAAACAAACAAACAAAAAAAAGACAGCAAATATAGTAGGCTTCAATCTGCATTTAAACTCTAATTCTTTTTCTGGATGTGGATAGCATTTTCCATCATGAGTCATTTGGAGTTCTCTTAGATCCTTGTCTTGCTAAGCAGAGATAAGTCTATCAGTGTTAGTCATTGCACATTGTTGCTGTTACTGTGTGAAATGTTCTGGTTCTACTCACTTCCCTTAGCATCACTTCATGTAAATCCAGGTTTTTCTGAAATTCACCTGCTCATCATTTCTTATAGCACAATAATATTTCAGTACATTCATATACCGTAACTGTTCAGTCATTCTCCAAATGATGCGATTCCCTCAATGTCCAATTCTTAGTCATCACAAAAAAGAGCTACTATAAATATTTTTCTACAAGTGGATTCTTTCCCCATTTTTATGATCTCTTCAGAATCCAGACTTGGAAGTAGTAATGCTGGGTTGAAGGGTCTGCACAATTTTATAGCCCTTTGGGCATAGTTCCAAATTGTTCTCCATAGGGGTTGGATCAGTTCACAATTCCACTAACAATGTATTAATATTCGAATTTTACTACATCTTCTCCAAAATTTATCATTTTCCTGTTTTGTTATGTTAGCCAATCTAATAGGTGTGATGTAGTGCCTCAGAGTTGTTTTGCTTTGCATTTCTCTAGTCAGTAGTGATTTAGAACATTTTTTATGACTATAGATAGCTTTAATGTCTTCCTCTGAAAACTGCCTGTTTGTATCCTTTGTCCATTTATCAATTGGGGAATGAATTGTGTTCTTATAAATTTGACTCAGTTCTCTGTATATTTTAGAAATGAGACCTTTAGCAAAGACACTGGTTGTGAAAATTATTTCCCAGTTTTCTGCTTCCCTTCTAATCTTGGTTGCATTGATTTTGTTTGTACAAAACCTTTTCAGTTTAATGTAATCAAACTTACCTATTTTGCATTTCATGATGTTCTTTATCTCGTTTGGTCATAAATTCTTCTCTTCCCATAAATCTGACAGGTAAACTATCCCTTGCTCTTCCAGTTTGCTGATAGTATCAGTTTATATATCTAAATTGTGTCCCCATTCTGACTTTATCTTGGTATAGGTATATATTGGTGTATGCCTAGTTTTTGACACACTATTTTCTAGTTTTCCAAGCAGTTTTTGTCAAATAGTGAGTTCTTATCCCAGAAGCTGCAGTCTTTGGGTATATAAAACAGTAGATTACTATAGATAGTCATTGAATACTATGTCTTGTGTACTTAACATATTCCACTGATCCACCACTCTATTTCTTATCCAATATCAAGTTGTTTTAATGACTGTTGCTTTTAAATGCACTTTAAGATCTAGTATGACTAAGCCACCTTATCTTGCATTTCTTTTCCTTAATTCCCTTGATATTCTGGACTTTTTGTTCTTCAAGATGAATTTTGTTATAATGTTTTCTAGATGTACAAAATAATTTTTGGTATTTTAATTAGTATGGCCCTGAATAAATAAATTTAGGTAGAATTGTCATTTTTATTTTGTATAAATTTTTAAATTTGGTTATTATGTGTATATGTTGCATTCTCTCCTCCTCCAGCAGATTATAAGCTCTTTGAGGGCATACATTTAAAAAAAAAATTTTGCCTGTTTTCCTAGAGCCTAATCTAGTTTTTCTGCACGTACTAGATAATTAACTATTTTTTGAATCCTGCTCTTAGGAAACACATAGTCTGCTTTTTTTATTTCCCTCTGCTCTTCATGGAGTATAATGCTTTATGAAAACACAGACCAATATAGCTCAGGCGATATGGAAGATATTAGAATTTACTATCTTTGCCTTAACAGATGACATTAATTAGATGTTTCTGTCAGGAAAACACATACATACTTTGTTCTCACATTACAATCTTTAATCCAGAAATGAAAATAACTTCATTAAAATAAAGTATAATTGTATTTTTTTTAAACCCTAGTTAATCCATCAATGGTTATTCTGATTTACTGGATATCCTTACTATGAAGGCAAGAAGTGTTTGCATAGATTATAGAGTTATATTCTGACATTCTAAGAACTAACTTCATTTTGGTGATATAAAAATAGAACAACTAGGACCTGGTTCCCTAGAAGACTTTACCTGTGTAAAAGGTGCATTAGCTCCCTGCTCTGCTCTACTCTCCTTCCCTTTCTGGATCCTATTCCAGCTTCCTACTATAGAAAGAGACCATCTAAAATACCTATCAAGTAAAAGCCCTTGAACCCAGTCAATGCCTGATGCCCTGAGAAGACTGAAGACTGAGTGTGGGCAGTATTGGGGGCACAGCTCTTTCTGAATTTACATGCAAAGGGACACTCGTGGAAAAGACAATTTAAATGAGATCAAGAGGTATAAATCCAGGCACATAAGGAAGCAGCAATGGAGACAGTTTAAAATTGAAAACTGGAAAAATCCACCAAGGAGACTTGATTAAAGAGGAGAGTGAAGGAGAGCAATGTGAATTTGTTTTTATTTTTGATTAATACCCTGTAGTTTTCTCATTGTGAAGGAACTCAGTTTTGAAACTACTTCATGTGATTGGAGTTTGAATATTGATCTTGGGGCACTAGATGACCTGTATCTTGAAGCTGCCTTTTTTGAGCTTTCTCATCATTCTCTTTGATGATCATAGGTCAGCATGCTCAGACTTCTGATATTATATCGGTATCTTAGTCAGGCTCGTGCGTTTTGCGATTATAAGGAAAGAACAGACTTCCAACATAAGTAATGCAATGTTCCTCAATTATTTGGGGAGCCTTAAGATAATATTATCACATGTGACACATGGTATATGATCTTCTCATTATAGTTTGAAGCTATTTAAAATAAAATATTTTCTAGACTATATTTATCTAACCTCAATACAACAGCAGTTGATTTCCTCCTCTGCATACTGAAGAGCATGTTTTAGCAATGCATTTTGCATGATGAAAAGCCATGTTTCAATTGGCAAACATTTAGTCTGCTTTTATTTTGCTGTTCCTTCCTTTTTCAGTATGCAGTGTAAGAAAGCAAAATGTGGTGTGAGAGAATTGGTCTGCATTTTTATAGACCAATTTAGCCATTTAACTCAGTTCCTTCAAGGCATCAAATATTGAAACAAAATGTATTTCTTTCAGCAGTGATGATTTTGAAAGAAATAAAAATATTAAATGCATATTAATTAAAGTGATTCTTAGTGACTGTAAACTACGTAATTGAAATAAAAAAATAATTTGGCTATTTATGTGATTTAATCATTCCTAGTGATGGATAATTTCTGGTGCTTAAAAGTTATTGTATGAATATACATTTGAAATTATAAGAAATTATGGTTCATAATTAGATTGAGTTCATTTTTTGACTATAAAACTGACTTTATAATTGAAAAACTTCCAAGATAGCTTGTTTTTATAAAAATTCTCAATTTTTTCATCTTGTCTTGCTGTGCTAAGAATAATTAAACAGCAACGAAGTAAAGATGTTGACTTTATTTTAAAAAATCAGTTAATCATAAAATAGTTCTTAATGATAGCCTCTCTTATCTGTCCCTATAGTATGCTGATATGCTTTTGCTGTTAATCTGGCAGCTTCCCTTAATTGAGAGCACCACCTAAAATTGTGTATTTCAAAGGCTGTTTGGCCAGGCTCTACTTTAATCATGAACACAATCTGTTTCATGGAGAACCCAAGAAGCAGATTGTGTTCATGAGGCAGAGAAGGAAAATGACACAAGAAATATTAGATTTGGAAGAAAAAATTAAGTGACTGCAGAAATGAGATTAATGAACTCCATAAGCACGAATTATTATTCATTTTACTTTATTAAAGGAAAAATTTAAAATACTCAATATTTTCACCAGCTTTTTTACCTTTAGCAACATAAAACTTGCTTAGAGGGCAGCAGTATTTTCTGCCTAATCTATTAAGTATTTAGGCCAATTTCACAATTAAATTAAAGATTTTTGTTTATTTGCTTTTTCTTTGGGAGAAGTGTTTCTGTTTACAATCCAGTCATGTTTTGCACTATAATAACAACTCAAATTTATATTGTGCATTATGATAACAAAATGGCTCAAATATCTTATTTTATTGCATCTTCCCCCACAATTCTGTGAGATAGAAGTTATAGTTATGATTATTTTCATTAATTATATGAGGAACCTGAGACTTATGGAGATTAGATGACTTGACTGAGCTTACATAGTAAGTAAACAGCAGTTAGCAGCAGTACCCAACTCTTCCAAAGTCCTTCTTTCCACCACTCCACACTTCCAGGAGAAATTGATTTTTTTTGTAATCACTTTTTCTTGCAATACAATCACTATTCTGTTTGCTTATACAAAATTAATTTAAATAATTCTGAAGGCCACCTAAGCAATTATACATAGTATTTATCAATGATACATTTGCATCTTAAGTACAGAAAAATAATTTTAAGTATTCTCATCAATATCCTAAAGAATCCATGATATCCTTGATGTGTATATTCCCTCTAGTAGTATAGATTTCAACCCTCTCATAACTTTACAACCTTTAATGTGTTTTTTTTTAGAGATGCCATGGTGGGCAGGGGCATAGCCCCTTGTAGGTAGAACTCCTGGTATGGAAACTCCCTCCACAATGCAGCTTGCTGATTTTGCAAATTTGCATGTCTTAGAGAACTGCTTTGATTACTGAGTGCTTGAATTTCTTGCTGGTGGTCATGTAAATAGTATACATTAGCAGTGGGACTTGAACCTAAACTCTTTTAATCTCAAAGATCTCTGAATACTTCATGTAGATGTCTTTCCATAAATCTGTTATTAAAGATCTAACCCAGTGTGCTGGAGGCCTTCCTGTAGTGTGTTTTGATTTACATTTTTAAAAATTCTGAACCTAACAGACAACAAGTAAAATGATCATATTCATATACAAAGCTGAATTGAAAAAAAGGATTTTACATGAAAGTATGAATTTCTATGTGTATAAGCTTGCTTTGCTTTAAATAAATTCAAATGTAATTTTCAAATCTGTTCTGTTTGTGTTTCCTTTTAGTCTAATTTCTTTTTTGAGCATTTTATAAATATGCCTAAATAACCCTTTTCTTTTCTTCCTTTTTTTCTTCCATCCTTTCTTGCTTCCTTCCTCTTTCTTTCTGCCTTCATCCAATTGAAAAGAACAGAAGACTTTTGTGACAAACCTTATTTGATGTTTAACTGGGGAATATTGATATTTATTCAATCATTCAAAATCTATGTTCCCCCTCCTAATTGTCGCTTTATGCTTATTTAATTGCTTATTTTTGAAGTTTACCCTCTATGATAACTCTCCCAAATGTTTATTTTATGTTATGACCTTCAAGAAAAGTTTTTATTTGAATACTCGAGCTTACAATATAAATCCAATGGTGAATTCTTTTGTAAAGCAAAAAATAAAAAATATTTCATAGAGTGAATAATCACCCCTGTAAAGGATGGTTCCTATGTGTAAAGTCTGAGAAACTTATAAATTGGGCATCTCTGTCCTATTTTAAATTTTAAACCTACTGTGATCAACATTGCACATATTCATTCAGTTTCTGTTTCTTCTTTAATGGAGATTCAAGTCTTGTATGAATGACCTTGAAGATATGAAGATTTTCCTGAAGATATGAGAGTCAGAGGTTGAAATTTGTTTCCCTAAAGGACTTAGATGCTCTAATGATGATCAGTTTGCTTCTTGAACACTGTGGTCCAGAAATCTTTGCAATTGATATTCATGATGTCTTACTCATCCTTGAACTCTGCAGAGTCCTTAGAAACCTTTATATCCATCCTATTTCTACTCTAAACCCCAGTCCAGTGTTTTCTGATTCAGTAATGCATCTTCCATTTTCCAGCTAACTTGTTCCTCAGACTTGTGTACTCTGGTCACGGTCTCATTGTGGAGAAGCAAGAAGAGTGTTTTTCTTGCTAATTCATCCAACCTACAGTCTTATGCCCCCAAGGAGTCCCAGAGAGAAGAGGTCAGGGCTCAGGTAATACCACTGCCATTAGTGCTTCATTCCACTAGAAACTTTTCCCTCTTAACAGAGAATCAGAGGAGGCAAGAGTTTTACCTTTTCTTCTTAGGCACCAGCAGTAGGATGTGAACCCAACTGCAAATGGAGCTGAGATTCAAGCCAAACTGGCACAGCACACACCCTAGATTTTTTGTTTTTCTTTTCTTTTTTTTTTAATAAATTTATTTAACTTTTTACATTCATTTTCACAAGATTTTGGGTTCCAAAATTTTCTCTGCATTTGTCCCCTCCCCCCTCCTCAATACACTGGACATTCTAATTACCCATATCACCAAT
>JAQQSK010009461.1:0-13077 GCA_028658325.1 Potorous gilbertii | reverse complement strand
CCCAGCAAAACTGAGTATAATACTTCAGGGAAAAATATGGTCTTTCAATGAAATAGAGGACTTTCAAGCATTTTTGATGAAAAGACCAAAGCTGAAAAGAAAATTTGACTTTCAAACACAAGAATGATAAGAAGCATGAAAATGTAAACAGCAAAGAGAAGTCATAAGGGACTTACCAAAGTTGAACTGTTTACATTCCTATATGGAAAGACAATATTTGTAACTCCTGAAATTTTTCAGTATCTGGGTAATTGGTGGGATTACATGCACACACCCACACACACACATGCACTCATGTACACACACACACACACACATACACAAATGCATGCACACACAGAGACAGAGCACAGAGTGAATAGAATAGGATGGGATCATATCTTTAAAAAATGAAGTTAAGTGGTGAGAGAGAAATGTAGTGGGATGAGAGAGGGTTAAGTAGAGTGGGGTAAATTATCTCTCATAGAAGAGGTAAGCAGGAGACTTTTTAGTGGAGGGAAAAAGAGGAGAGCTGAGAAAAAAAGAAACATGAAGTTACTCTCATCACATTGGACTAATGGAAGGAATAAAATGCACACTCATTTTGGTATGAAAACGTTTCTTACAATACAGGAACGTGGGGAAGAAGGAGATAAGCAGAGTTGGGGGGATGATGGAAGGGAGGGCAATGGGAGGAGGGAACAATTTGAAGTCAACACTCGGGGAGGGACAGGATCAAAAGAGAGAATAGAAACAATGAGGGGCAGGATAGGATGGAGGGAAATATAGTCAGTCTTATACAACAAGATTATTATGGAAGTCATTTGCAAAACTACACAGATATGGCCTATATTGAATTGCCTGCCTTCCCAAAGGGAATGGGTGGGGAGGGAGGGATGGGGAGAAATTGGAACTCGAAGTTTTAGGATTAACTTTCGAGTATTGTTTTTGCTCCTAAGAAATAAGCAATACAGGTTAATAGAAAGTTATCTGACCCTACAGGACCAAAGAGAAGGTGGGGACAAGAGAAGGGAGGGATGATAAAAGAGAAGGCAGATGGGTGATAAGGGAAATTAGAATGCTCAGTGTACTGGGGTGGGGGGAGGCAACAAATGGGGAGAAAAGTTTGGAACCCAAAATTTTGTGAAAATGAATGTAAAAAAGTTAAATAAATAAATTTATATTAAAAAAAAAGAAAAGTGAAAGTGTATGCAGCCTTCCACACTCATGGCTCTCTGAACTTAACAAACTGTGGTAGCACTGTCTTTTCATGTCTTTTCTTTTTCATATCTCTTCCATGCCTGTCTACATAAGTTTATAACCTTCCTTTTTTATAGTTTTGTCACTTGTAAGTTATTCATGCAAGTTAAACATATGCTCTCTTGCAAGTGTCTAGATTTGTCCTTGGAATGATAATATGTTAAGTTAGCAACACCCAAGTTTTAATTTGTGGTTAATGATAATGAAGTAGAGGATACTGAATGGGCAGAAAAAGGCACAGAAAGCGGAATTGGCAGTATGCCAGTGTTAATTTTACCAACTCTGATCCTACTAAGTGCTATTTTAGATATCTTTCTAAAAAACTCGATACAAATTTTGGTTAGTTGTAACTTATAATCCAATACCTACAAAAAGGAGGACAATCTATATTTTCTCTACTCCAGTTCTTATCTAACTTCTCCGTTGAAGTTCTTCAAGGTTCATTTCAAATGAGAACTTCTTTGTGACATCGTCTATTATTTCCTCCACTTAGTAATGATTCTTTCCCTTATAAGGATCTATGACTCTTTTCATTTACCACACAGATTGTTTGGGCACAACTTTCACTCTTTTTTTTCTATTGCATTGTAAGCTTCTTAAAGTAAAGCATCACATTTTCGCTATGTCTGTATTTCCCCCAAGTTCTCATTATAGTTTTTGGTATATTCCAGACATTTAATAAGTTTATGTTAAATGAATAAATGGAGAACAGCATTCTAAGATTCTGGAATATCTGCGATGTAAGCAATTTAACGAAATTATCCTCCTTATTTTACAGATTATAAAATAATAACAAATCAGTAAATCAAATTGTCAAGAATCTGTCATTTCATCAATGCTTGTACATTCTCTACCTAAAAGATTTCAATTATAGATTCAATTATACTTTAGTATGTAAGCTTTGAAAGTTATGGTCAAAATATTTTTCATTCTCTGGCTGATCTAGTGACAAGCCTATGTAGCTCTGTTGCCTTGGAAAGACATATAGTCTGTCATAACGTCTGCATTTGAAACACTTTAAGTTCTGTAGAACTTGTCAGTGTCTGCATTTCATTGGCAAAACTTTTGAGAACTCATAGTTATCTCCTTAGTTTAATGAGCCATTGGAGTACAACTTTGTTGGTGAAATAATACTTTTAATATATGGAAATAATGAAGATATGATGTGACAAGCAACTGAATGGTCAGTCCATTGAGCTTGCAAGTATATAAATACATATGTATACACATATATGCATATATAAACTACCTATCTATATAAATATAGCTATACTTTGAATAGGCACCAGAGATGGATAATAATTTGGGTCCATAATTGAATGAAAGTATGATAGTAGGGTTAATTATCCTGGTAGAATTTTGTAAAACTATTAATGATTCCAAATTTATTACCTATGCAAAACAAAAAAATAACCCCACCTTTTTAGTACAAATCGATGATCTCTCAGTGCTCATCTAAGGTTTTCAGTCTTGGGGCACCACAGTCTCCAGGGAATAAAAATTGTGGATAAAGTTGTAACTGTCCTACCTCCACTAGGTAACTAGTGGGCATATGTTTATTTCAGCACATTCCAGTGATAACATCTACCAAAAAAACAGTATAAGGTTGTCATTTATAAAATGTTCAGAAGAAAAGGAGGTGGGAAGTGGGGCCAACATGAAGGAATAGAAAGAAAGACCTGCTTTAGCTCTATGAACCCCCACATAGCCCATATAAACACCTGTAACAATGACTCTAAACAAATTTTTGAGCAGTAGAAGTCACCAAACAACAGAGTAAAAGAGATTTCTAGCCCAAGACAGCCTGGAAGGCTGACAGGAAAGGTCTATCACACCAGGCTTGGAAAAGAGTGCAGCCCAGACTAGGTCACACTGCATGGACAGGACTGGAGCAGGCTTCAGGCCACAAAATCACAAGTAGGAGCTTCAATTTCCAGATCTCTCAACTCACAAACACCAAAGACAGCTTCAAAGTCAGTGAGAAAGCTCTTTCACCTGGGTGAGAAGGGAGCAGGATCTAGCCCTAGCCCTGGCTCCAGGGCAGAGGGTTACTATGGCAGCATCCCATTTTGGAGCCCTTGACCTAAAGACTCTGGTGGAAGCAAGTGGCTGGTCTGAATCTCCATCCTGAGTGGCAACTCTGATATGAAGAGCAGCACTGGCAAGGTGGAGCTATCAGTTGTGGAGAGGGAACCTTACTCACAGATCCTGTGGAGAAAAACTTGTGGTCTCTCTCAGAGCAGAGTGCAGGCCAGGAGAGGAGTACATTCTTCTCCTTTGATTCTGTCAACTTTGAGGAACTGAAAACTTACAAGCCCCTCGAGTATATTCTCCATTTGACAAAGTACTCAACAGTCAAAGAACAGAATGGGAAAATGCCCAAAAAAGGGGAAAAAATAAGGCTATAGAAGGTTACTTTCTTGCTGAAGAGGTATTTTCTTCTGTCGTTTTCTATGAGGAAGAACAAAGCATACCATTAGAGGAAGACATAAAAGTCAAGGCTCCTGCATCCAAAACCTCCAAAAAAAAATATTCAATAGTCTCAGGCCATGAAAGAGCTCAAAAAGGATTTTGAAAAAAAGAGGTGGAGGGAAAATTTGGAAGAGAAATGAGTGATGCAATGAAATCATGAAAAGTGATTCAACAGCTTGCTAAAGGAGACCCAAGAAATGCTGAAGAAAATAAAAATACTATTTAAAAATAGACTAACCCAAATGGCAAAAGAGGTCCAAAAAATAAATGAGAAGAAGAATACTTTAAAAAAACAGAATCAGCCAAATGGAAAAGGAAGGTCAAAAACTCACTGAAGAAAATACCACTTTAAAAATTAGAAATTTTTAGAAAGCAAGAAATTATGAAACAAACCCAAAGGAATGAAAACACTGAAGACAATATGAAATATCTCAATGGAAAAAATAAACTGACCTGGAAAACAGATCAAGGAGAGACAATTTGAAAATCGTGTTACTACCTGAAAGCCATGATCAAAATAAGAGCCTAGACATCATCTTTCATGAAATTATCAAAGAAAACTGCCCAGATATTCTAGAAACAGAGGGTAAAATACATATTGAAAGAATCCACCAATCACCTCCTGAAAAAAAATATGAAAAGGGAAATAGGAATATTGTAGCCAAATCCCAGAGTTCTGAGGTCAAGGAGAAAATATTGCAAGCAGCCAGAAAGAAACAGTTCAAGTATTATGGAAATACAATCAGGATAACAGAAGATCTAACAACTTCTACATCGAGAGATGGAAGGGCTTGGAATATGATATTCTAAAAGTCAAATCAATTAGGATTAAAACCAAGAATCACCTACCCAGCAAAAGTGAGTATAATACTTCAGGGGAAAAATTGTCATTCAATGAAATAGAGGACTTTAAAGCATTTTTGATGAAAAGACCAGAGCTGAAAAGAAAATTTGACTTTCAAACACAAGAATCAAGAAAAACATGAAAAGATCAATATGAATGAGAAATCATAAGAGACTTACTAAAAAGTAAGACTGGAAAGATAGTATTTGTGACTCAAGACTTCTCTCAGTAATGGAAAATTAGAGGGGTTATATACATATAGACAGACGGCACAGAGAGAGTTGAATAGGAAGGGGTGATATCTAAAAATAAAATTAAGGGATGAGAGAGGAATATATTGGGAGGAGAAAGAGAGAAATGGAATGAGGGAAATTTTGTCTCTTAAAAGAGGCAAGAAAAAGCTTTTTCAATGGAGGGGATAAGAGGAGAGGAGAGACTGAAAAAGTAAAACTTATTCTCATCACATTTGGCTCAAGGAGGGAATAACATGCACATTCAATTTGGTATGAAAATCTATCTTACACTACAGAAAAGTAGAGAAGGGGATAAATGGGGTATGATGGAAATGATCAAAGGGAGGGCAAATGAGAGAAGGGACTAATTAGAAATAAACTCTTTTGTGGAGGGACAAGATCAAAAGAGAGAATAGAATAAATGGTGGGGTATGATAGGATGGAGGGAAATATAGTTAGTCTTTCATAACATGAATTTTATGGAAGTCTTTTGTATAACTTCACATGTATAACCTATATTGAATTGCTTGCCTTCTTACTGAGGATTGGGAGGGAGGGAGAGAAGTTGGAACTCAAAGTTTTAAAAGCAAATGTTAAAAATTGTTTTTACATGCAACTGAGAAATAAGAAATACAGGTAATGGGGTATAGAAATCCATCTTGCTCTACAAGAAAAGAGAGAAAGTGGGGATAAGGGAAGGGAAAGGTGTGCTAGAAGGGGGGCAGATTGAGGGAAGTAGTAATCAGAATGCAAGGTGTCTTGGGGTGGAGGAGGGGAGAGATGAGGAGAAAATTTGGAACTCAAACTTGTGGTAATGAATGTTGAAAACTAAAACTAAATAAATAACTTTTAAAAAAGAAAATGAAGATCTTTCTTTAAAAAACGGGGATGGAAGAATCATGGGATTTATGTGAATGACAAAAGGCAGATAAGCTGAGTGATTCCTAGAACCCTCATGTATGGGGAAAAATGTAAAAGAAAAACTCTCTAACTTATTGGACAGGTTTTGTGTAGGAGATTTGTTGAATAAGATAGACAAGGATCACACAAAATGAAAAGACATGAATAGGTTACAGTCATCAGTGTGTCATTGAAGAAGAGAGAAATTCCTCATCATGGCAAATATAGATTTGTTATAGTGAGAAAGTGTAACATTTTTCAGACCTCAATGATGATGATGATGATGATGGCAATGAAAATAATTATAACTACATGAAGTCTATGTCAGATTCCCTAATACATCCCCCATCACTGTGATCCAGTACATCCTAGGAATATGTCTTTGGTTTAAGAGTTTAAGAGTCTTATTGAGAGTGATACATTTTGTAATTATTAGAAAGAGTATTGATACATGTTTTCCCTGTCTACAAACCTATGATTTGTGGACTACAAGTAATCTAACAAAACTCCTGAATGTGCCTAAACCAGGTTAAATTGTAATTAGGATATGCTTAGCAAAACAAATAAAAGTGCAACACAAAAAATTTAAATAATGTTAATTTAGGATTTTCTAGGTTAGTATTTGACCCACAGAGATCTGTTCACATTAGAGTTTGATATCATTGCTCCATGTCATGCTGCCTAATGAATGATGCTTTATATTTTAAAGAACTTTGTTTGCCTAAGCACTTTTACATGTAATTTGAATTGGTCATCAAAATAACAATCCAAGAGTAGGTTCTGTGATCCCAATTTTTCCATGGATGAGGACAGTCAAGTTCAGAATGACTAAAATGCTGACAGTCACACAGATAGTGTTAACTTTCTTTTTTATTACTGAGGTGTTTTAAAAAAAATGAAGATTTGATCTGAAAGAGTTTTGTACTTTGAATCAGGTTAGGATTCTCTCCAAAATATAAGAATGTCTGCAATAAATCCTTAATTTTCATATTATGGCAGCTTATGTCAACAATTTAGTCTTAAAATTTGAATTTTTTTAGCACTGCTAACCACAGAAAATAGATTATTCTATTTTTGCAGCTGAAATCATTTTAAAAAGATTTAAAATCAGAAATAAAAGGCCATTTCTTTTGTGGGATGTTTTAATGCTCACAAAGAGAAATATTTTGGTTTGTATTTCAGTTCATTTCCTCTGCTTATATAAATGGATTCTTATTTACATCTAACATCAGGAAGGACAGAATTTGAATTGTGACCTTTGTCCCTTCTCACAATGTGACCCAGTATGTTTCTCACTGACACATTTTTTTCCCTTTGAAGTCTACACATTCATTCATTGTAATTCAATTTAACAATTTATTAAGCAGCTTGTGTTGTTTTGTGATAGGAGCTGAGAAATCTAAGACAAAAACAATTATCTTTGTCCTCAAGAAACTTAAATTCTACTGGAGGATTCAACATGCACAGATAAATACTTATGGGGATATTTGAAAAGTGAGAAAGCAGCAACAACCGGGAAGATCAGGTCAGAATTTATAATGGAAGTGGCACCTGAGCCTGGAGAGAAAATAAAGATCCTGAGAAATAGAGAGGGGAAGGAAGGGATTTCCAGTCCTGGGGAAATGGCTTATGGGAAGGAATTCTCAGAGGTGGGAAATGTCATGAATTTGTTCAAGGAGTAGCTAGAAGACTAACTTGGCTGGAATGTTGTATATGAAGAAGAGTAAGGTCAAATAAAACCAGAGAGGTAGGTGAGAACCAGAACTTAAATGGCAGGATGATCAGCAAGTATTTGATTCTGTAAGTGTGTAACCACATACCCTTTACCATCAAATTTTTGAGCAGAAGACTTAGATGATGCAACTTGCGCCTGTGCTGCTTTGTGGAGGATGGATTGTCAGGGAAAAGAGATTTGATGTAAAGAAGTCATTTAAGGTTTGACATAACGATCTAGATGAGATGTTAGTGGCAACTTATTTAGACATTTAAAATTGTATTAGTGTATCTGTTCCCCAAATCCTTCCCCTCATCCATTGTTTCCTCTTTGTGAACTTCACCCCTTTAATATGATAACAATTTATGCCTGAGGAATATCTTAATGGTCTGTCTGTATGGACCAAATTTGAAGTTTACCTAATAATTTCTATAAGATTATATGTGCAAAATATATTAAAGGGAAAAAAGTAGATGAAATTACTTTTGAAAACCTCAAATTATAAAATTACAGCATCACACACGTGTTAAATAAAATTTTCTCTTTAAATGAGCCAGCTAACTTTTGATCAGACTAATTTTTGAATAACTCAGTTCTAAAGGTAAATGATTTCTTAGATTTGCCTATTACCCCTTTCATAAGTAAGGGATAATCTTGTCCTGTTGAATGGCAATTGCTTTGTGAGCATTAGAAGAAACTGGAGTGTGTAAGTGTCAATATGTTCTTTCTGAGTAATGTCATTTTTGCAAGAAAGCATAGTTTTTTTTTAAATATGAAAGACTTTTTAAAGTAAAATTATATTACCCACATACCACATGATTTTTGAATATTTAAAACATTTCTAGGTTTGGAAAATTTGTTTCATGATGCTATCCTTTCCATATTTCTTATCACTACTCACTTAAACAGTCTTTTGAAATAACCGATAAATGCCTAAGTTCAGGTTGTAGAATGGATGTGTTAGCTGATTACACTATTACTTTTACAGGAAGGTAGTTTCTGATACTGGGGAAAAATTCCCCTATATCGCGTCAGATAATTCCAATTCATTATGGATATTTTTGTAATGAATCAAGGTTGGCGTATTAACAAACACTGTCCTAGTCTACGAGGTCTACCTTTTTTTCAGTTTGTGAACAAACCCACCCTTTCTCCAAACTTCTTTATTTCTATTGAAGGAACGTTCATGAGCTGAAATACATCCCTGACGTCTCCACCAATCCCTATATTCAACCATTTGTCAAGTCTTGTTGATGCTACTTCCACAACAGCTCTTGGGACTATCCCCTGTATATCCACTCATATAGCTACCACTCTACTTCTAGTCTTCATCACTCTTCAATAAACTATTTTCATAACTTAAGTAATTGAGCTCCCAACTTTCAGTCTCTCCACTCTAACACATCCTCCACAAAGCTCCCAAAATTATCTTCCTGAGATACATATCTCACCATATCACCCGCTTATTCAAAAACTTTCAGTGGTTCCTTTCTTATCCTTAAGATGAAATGCATGTTATTTAGACTGATACTAAAAATCTTCCATAATATAGCCCCAGTCCTCCCTTTACAACCTCATTTCCTATCACCCCTCTTCATGTTAGCTGTATTTAAGTCAAATTAAACTACTAGATATTGCCTGAATTTGGCATACCATCTCCCATTTCTGTACATTACATTAGGAAGCACCTGGCAACTGCTCCCAGGTGTACTAGTATCTCCAGATACAAATTTGCAAAAAATATCTCGAGCTTAAGGAGCTAACATTCTAGGTGGCATGTTTTTCTTAAATGGATAAATAGATATTTCATTGTAGAAACTAGAGCATCGATATACTCATATATTTAATGTTTGTAGTGGTGGGGTTCAGACTCTGGGAACCTCCTTGAACTCCCCTTGAATCTTCCCACTTAATCTGACCTTTCATACCAAGTTCTGGATAGTGGACAATGCTCTCGTGCCTTTCCAGTCACCAATGGAGTGAAACAGGCCTGTGTGTTTGATGTTTTTAGCATGATGTTTTCAGTCATGCTGTAAAATGATTTCAGTGAGGAGGAACACAGCATCAGGGTCAACTACTGTAGTGATGGTAAGCTCTTCAATTTGAAAAGTCTACAAGCCAAGACCAAAGTGGAGGGAGTGTTGGTGCATGATTTTCTGTTTGCAAATGATTGTGGCACTCAGTGCAGCCTCTGAGATGAGGTACAACAAAGCATGAATCAATTCTGCGTTGCCTGTGCTAATTTTGGCTTAATAATTAACACCAAGAAAACACAGGTGCTCCATCAGCCACCACCACACCATCCATACGTGACACCATTGGTTACAACTAATGGAGAAGTTTTGAATGCTGTGGATAAGTTCACTTACCTTGATAGTGTACTTTCCAGGGATGTAAACACTGACAATGAGGTTGATGCATGCATTGCCAGAGCTAGCTCAGTGTTTGGGAAGCTCTGAAGAAAAGTTTTGAAGAGAAGAGCTATTAGACTGACTACCAAACTGAAAGTCTATAGAGCAGTTGTGTTGACTTCATTGTTTTATACCTGTGAAATGTGGACAGTCTACCAGAACCATGCCAGGAAACTGAATTGCTTCCTTTTGAACTGTCTTAGGAAGATTATGAGGATCACCTGGCAGGATAAGTCACAAGACACTGAAGTCCTTCCTTGAGCTGAACTGCCAAGCATTTCAATGACGCTTCAGAGAGCACAACTCCAATGGGTTGGCCACATAGTTCAAATGCAGAATATACACTTTCCAAAAAGACTATTTTATGGAGAACTTTCATGGGGCAGGTGATCACCTGTTTGTCAGAAGAAGGGATACAAGGACACTCTCAAAATCTTTCTCAAGAACTTTGGATTTGATTGTGCAACATGAGAGACATTGGCACAGGACTACACAGCATTGCATGTCCACATCAGAAAAGCTGCTGTGTTCTATGGGCAAACCAGAATTGAGACAGCACAAGGGAAACATAGGATGCACAAATTTGGAGTATCCACCCCAAATAATCAAAAGGACTATCTGTGCCCAACCTGTGGTAGAGCATTCTGAGCTCTTATTGGTCTGGTAAGCCATATTTGGACACACTGAAATTTCACTTTATCATGGTGATGTCATTTTGATCCTCTTCCAAAAAATAGGAAAACATCCTCCATTGTTTGTTGCCTCTGAATTGCCCCACCTGCTTCCAACTCAAGCCCTCCATTGTCTGATACCTCCCAATTGCCTCCAGTTATTTGCCACTATTGAATACATAACTACTTACCCCTTCCTCTTCAAAATCCTCCTTAGACCCTCCTCCCAGACTACTAGACCACCTTTAGATCTTTCCCATTTTTTTTGTGTATATAAGATCCATCTCACCTCCATGAAGGTGCTCAGATTGAATCCAACACAGACTCTGTCTAGCTGAGATCCTATCTGACCCACTTGTCAATATAAATATCACAAAATGTCAAGGCTCCTTAAGAGCCGATTCAATATGGCACACCTTTAAAAAACTGTTATGCTTTGGATAGAAGAAGTCATGAGGTGAATTCACTCAGCAGGACCTGGTGTGTCAGTATTTTGGGATTCCGAGCAACCCAAACCTAAATATGGTTCCCAGACCTCAATAGGATCACAACAGACCAAGTTTGAAGGCCTATTCTAGGCTCTGCTTCATGGCTATTGACTAAAATTTCCCGGGAAGTATTTAGCAACACAGCTTGCTCGTAGATGAAAGTTGTGAGAGTCTAGACATTGTATCTGATTTCCTTCCTTCTTATACCTGGAAAACAAATGTCAAGACCACAAAATGCTTTGGGAAATAGTTACTAGTTATAAAGTGATTTGGAAGTAGAAAACTTTATATAAATTTTCAGTATGAGGAGGAGCTAATTAAAGATATCTGTAAGAAAAATTCTAACCAAAACTATGATATTAAAATATTTTGAAGTTAATAATTTTAAAAAATCATTTGAGGGAGGAGGAGTCAAGAAGGCATAATAGAAAGATGGACCTGTAGAAGCTCCTCCACTTAGCCCATAAAACACCTGTAAAAAATGACTTTAAACAAATCCTAGAGCAGTAGAAGCTATCAAACTACAGAGTGAAAGAGATTTCCAGCCCAAGGCAGACTGAAACAAGAAGAAAGGTCTATCCCACTGGATGTGAAGCAGAGCACATCCCAGTGTGGGCTGCATGGCGAGGCAAGGACAGGAACTGGAATAGCTTCAGGGAGCCACCGGCAATAGCAGTTCTCACATTGCTCAACTCACAACCACAAAAGGCAGCTTCAAAGATCAGTGAGAAAGCTCCTTTACCCACGAGAATGGAACATGATCTGGACTGCTAGCAGCAGTCACTGTAGCTTCAATGTTCATTTTTGAAGGACTCTACCTAAAGACCCTGGGAGAACTGAGAGGCTGATCTATGTCTCAGGCCTGTGTGGCTCTCCTGGGTTAAAAAAGTATGCCAGTGGTGGAGCTGGTGGAGGATCTGGAGAGAGAGCCCTGCAGGCATATCCTGGGCAGAACAGAGTGACTGTGGTTGCTCCCAGACAAGAGTGCAGGCCAGAAAAGGAGTAAACTCCTCTCCCTTGATTGTGCCACCTTGGAAGAGCTGAGAACTTCCAGGTCCCCAGAGTATACCCTCCTCTTCACAGAGGACTCAAAAGTCAAGTAATTGGCTGGGAAAATGCTCAAAAAGTGAAAAAAAAGTATAATACTATAGGAGGCTACTTTCTTGGAGAACAGGTATTTTCTTCTATCCTTTTGGATGCAGAAGAACATTCCATACCATCAGAGAAAGACTAAAAATCAAGGCTTCTACATCCAAAACCTTCAAAATAAATATGCAATGATCTTGGGCCATGGAAGAGCTCAAAAAGGATTTGGAAATCAAGTAAGAGTGGTGGAGGAAAAATTGGGAAGAGAAGTGAGAACGATGCAAAAAAATTATGAAAAGTGAGTCAACAGCTTGCTAAAGGAGATCCAAAAAAATGCTGAAGAAAATAACACCCTTAAAAATAGGCTAAGTTAATTAGCAAAAGAGGTCAAAAAAATCAGTGAGGAGAAGAATGCTTTAAAAAGCAGAATTAGCCAAATGGAAAAGAAGGTTCAAAAGCTCACTGAAGAAAATACTTTAAAATTTAGAATGAAATTCATGTTAATTCTTCTATGCAACATGACTAAGGTGAATATGTATTTAATAGGAATGTATATGTAGAACTTATATAAAATTGTATGCTGACTCAGGGAGGGAGGGAGGAGGGAGAGGGAACAAGGGGAAGGGGGAGAATCTAAGTTATATGGAAGTGATTTTAGAACACTGAAAACAAATATTATAATAATAAATAAAAATAATAATGGAGCAGATGGAAGGTAATGACTTTATGAGAAACCAAGAAATTACAAAACAAAACCAAAAGAATGAAAAAATAGAAGATAATCTGAACTATCTCATTGGAAAAACAACTGACCTGGAAGATAGATCCAGGAGAGACAATTTAAAAATTATGGGACTACCTGAAAGCCATGATCAAAAAAAGAGCCTAGACATCATCCTTCATGAAATTGTCAAGGAGAATTGCCCTGATATTCTAGATCCAGAGGGCAAAATAAGTATTCAAGGAGTCTATCGATCACCGCCTGAAAGAGATCCAAAAAGAGAAACTCCTAGGAACAT
>JAQQSK010009460.1:0-13077 GCA_028658325.1 Potorous gilbertii | reverse complement strand
GATGATAGAAGAGAGGGCAGATTGGTGATATGGGTAATTAGAATGTCCAGTGTATTGGGGAGGGGACAAATGGGGAGAAAATTTTGGAACCCAAAATCTTGTGAAAATGAATGTAAAAAGTTAAATAAATTTATAAAAAAATAAAGAATTCTTGATGAAAAGACCAGAGCTGAATTTTTGACTTTCAAATAGAAGATTCAAGAAAAGCATGAAAGATAAGGGGGTAAATTATCTGTCACATAAAAGATGTAAGAAAAACTTTTACAATGGAGGGGAAGAAAGGGAAGTGAGAGGGAATGAGTAAATCTTACTGTCATCTGATTTGGCTTCAGGAGGGAATAACATGCATACTCAATTGAGTATGAAAATCTATCTTCCAGGACATAGAAGTAAGGAAGAATGGTATAAGAGTGGGGAGATTATAGAAGGGAGAGAAAATTGGTTGAGGGGGTAATCAGAAGTAAATACTTTTGAGGAGAGACAGGGTCAAAAGAGAGAATATAATAAATAGGAGGTGGGATAGGATGGAAGGAGATATACTTAGTCTTTCACAACATGACTGTTATGGAAGTGTTTTACATGACTACACATGTATAACCTATATAAAATTACTTGCCTTCTCAGTGGGGATGGATGGGGAGGGAGGAAGGGAGAAAAGTTGAAACTTAAAGTTGCAAAAACAAATGTTAAAAATTATTTTTACATGCATATGTGAAATAAGACATACAGGCAGTGGGGCATAGAAATCCATCTTTCCCTAAAAGAAAATAGTGGGGAAGGGGGTAAGAGAAGGGAGGGGTGTGATAGAAAGGAGGGTAGATAGGGGAAAGGGGCAATCAGAATGCACCCTATCTTGAGGTGGGTGGAGGGAAGAGATGGGTAGAAAATTTGGAACTCAGAAATGTAAAAGGAAATGAAAATAAGATAAAAAATAAAAGTGTTCAAGAGGAAAACAAAAGATTATTTTCCAGTATAGAGAAAGGTTGATAAGGGTCTGAATAAGAGTGGTGACTTTGTGAGTTGAGAAAAAGAAAAGGGTGAAAAAGGTGTTTGAAGGCTGGAATAAAAGAAAAGAGAAGAAATGATCACATAAACAGGTTGCAAGATGAAGGGAAAGCTCATGATAAATGTATTCCTTTTCTTCACTTAAGTTTCAATGTTTTTACTTATGATGATGATAAGAGGCAGTGTTATGGGAGATTTAAAGAGGACAAAGAAGGCTAGAAAAGAAATTATTGGAGTGAAATAGATAATAAATTAGGGAGGAGTAAAATGATTGCCTTGCTATAGTGAGGGTTTATTTGAGATTAGAGATCATGAATTTATAGTGGATCCAGTAAGCATCGATGCATAACTTTTCTACAGCTATGTTTACCTGCAAGTAATTAGGAGAGGAAGAGGTAAATTGTGGGAGTAATGGGGAGATTGTTTTCAACAGGAGATAAATGTGATGGGATGAGGAAGCAAATGGATAGAGGATATTAGAGAGTGGAACTCATCAAGTACAATGTCAAGACTGGAGAGGCAGGAGAAGAGAGCCAGAAACAGGGTTGATGGCATGGAAAATATCAAGAAGTGAAGGGACTGAAGGTCATGACGAGAACGTGGAATAGATTTAGAAGAAATAATACATAGGTAAAAATGGAATTATAAATGATTATGATTTGAAAGGGGACAGCTAGGTGGTGCAGTGGAGAGAGTGCCAGGCCTGGAATCATGAAGTTGAGTCTTCTTGAGTTCAAATATGACCTCACTTTCTGTCAGTTTCCTCATCGGTGAAATGAACTAGAAAAGGCAATGGCAAACCACTTCTGTATCTCTGCCAAGAAAACTGCAAATGGGATTATGAAGAGTTGGACACAACTGAACAGCAGTAGTAACAAATGGTTAGATGATAGAATTACCAAGTTCTTTATCATAGAAGTTGAACAGCTGTGGTTGATGGAGAGATTAAGGTTCTGACCATAAATGTGGGGAAGCTATGGGGCAAAGGGATACTAATAACAGATAATGTTTATATAGTGCTTACCATGTGCCGGACACTGTGCTAGTAATGTATGCTTATTATCTTATTTGATTCTCACAAAAACCTTGGGAAAAAGTGCTATTAAGGTCCTCATTTTGCACATATGAAAACTGAGGCAAACAGAATTTAAATGACTTTCCCAGGGTCACACAGCTCATAATAGTCAGAGGCTGGATTTGAATTCAGATATTCCTGGCTCCAGGCCCAGGGTTCTATCAACTGATCAACCTAACTGCTCTGACTAAGCTATAGGAATGGAGCAAATGGCAAAAATTCATAGAGAAGTGTTCAGCAGTAATTATAATCCATCTATGACTTTGTAATTTGGTCTTGTGTTGTTTGAGGTTTATGCATGTCAAGTGACTCCTTATCTGCATTCGTAAGACTCACCTGTTTCCCATAGCTCCCTGTTACCTGTGGAACCTTTGAAGCTGCCTGTCTTTCCTAACTCTAGTTCTGGATTTATCTTTAGGCTCTGATTTTGTCATCTACCAAAAGAGGGTTCTCTTTCACTTTTGCAATTCTTGGTTCCTTGATTCTATCACCCAGACCATGATTCTTTCTACTACAATGTGTTACTTGTTACTATCTCCTAAATTGGGATGTGACTGTACCTAGTACCCCCAAGAGTGCCAAGCCTCCTCCATCTCACTTTCAAGCACTTGATGAAGATTTTTTGATGATACTGATGGCTTAACCTTGAAGGTCATGAGGTCAGTCATAGGTACTTTCAGTCACAGACCACCCAGAAGCTGAGCTGGCTTAGCAGGGACTGCTATCCCATATGCTTACAGATACTGCATTTCTTGTGACCACAGCCATGGGTAAAATGGCCCCACTTGTAGGTTTAAAAATATATCATTTAAATCCTTTGCTAAAGGGTAAAAATTGCTTTTGAAATACATGTGTTTTCTCAGCTGAACTTAGAGGAAATAAATACTGCTCACTTCCTGCACTGGTTTTGGGACACACAGTCCCATTTATGTTCCAAGTGGAAATTTGCAGTGGCAATGATTGAGTGCTTAATATAGATACCCAATCTTTAGCTCATGTTGATTAGTTCTCCATGGATTTTTGCCATAGATTAATGCACAGCTGCAAAGGAGGTTCAGAATTTCCCAGAATATACCATTTTGATTGGCGGTCTTTATTTTAGAGACATTGCCCCATTCAGATACCAAGGACATGGTATTTGGCAGTTGATATTTTACCTGCATCCTGTTGATAAACAAGCAGAGAAAAAACTCTTTTGTACCAGGGATCCAACAACCAATGGATAGATAGAATCAAGCAACCACTGGGTATAGGTAATAGCTGTTACAGGAATAGATTATAGACACTCAGAATGTAAACCTGATGAAGGTAAGGTCTGTTTTCTGGTTTTATCTGTACATCTCCAGTGCCTAGGAAAAAAGTAGATGTTTATTAACTCTTTTGACTTGAAAATATGTTAAAGGAAGGAAAAGGAGAAAGAGTTGAAAATATTCACCAAAGTCTTCATAGAGAAAACGAGACCTAACCTCTTCTGAAAGACAAATTGGATTTGTATAGACTGAATATAAAAAGCTTTCTAGATGGGTAGATTCTGGAGATGAAAATGTAAAAAACAGGATGGGATGGGGCAGAAAGGTGGGAAAAATCTTCTGTGGGGAAGAGCATTCAAGTTGAGGAGCAGTGAAATTAGTGTTAAAAAGTCCACATGATGGAGGGCTTTGAAAGAAAACCAGAGTTTGGATATTTTCCAGTAGCAAGTCAGTAGGATGTAATTTGTCAATGCTTATGTTTTCAATCATTTGCAAGGGAGATGCATATAGGGACTGACCTATAATTTTATTGATTAGGAAATTCCCAGGGAAAATCATCCTGCTAAAGCAAGTTGGTATTTTGCTACAAATTTTCATCGTAGATTCTTACACTTCTTAATCTGGGGCCCATGATCTTTTTTTTTTAAGAAATATTTTTATAACTATCTCAATATAATTGGTTTCCTTTGTAATTAAATATATTTCATGTCATATTTTAAGAACATTATTCTGAGAAGAGATCTGTAAGATTCATCCAACATCTGAAGGCATCCATGGCAGAAAAACATTTGACAACCCCTATATTTATTATCCAGGTCCCTAGCACAATCGCAGCTACACAGCTGACAGAACCAAATTAAAATGTAATTGAGAAATATTTAACAAAATAAAATAAAATTATAATAAAACAGATCAGCACTTTGAGGAATGGTTCAGGGAATATATGTGTGGTACCTCCTCAACTCATGACAATGAAAAGGGTCTAATTTGTACTGAGAAGTAAGTATTTAATACACTTATTTTTAATGGAGGGAAGGTCTGTGGCATAATTAGTTTAAAAAACCCTAGGCATGAATTTTTTCATTTATTTGTTTTTCCTTCTCTAATGCTAGTTGCCAATGAAGTAATAAGTTGTACCTAATTGAAAATTCACTTGTCCTGCATAGTAAAGCAAAGCATCTATAACTTATAATTTTAGAGTTGTATGGCTGCAAAAATGACTTGCCCACACATCTAGTATGTGTCAGAGACAGGCCTTGACAGAAAACCACTGATATTTGGTCCAAACAAAATGGCATGCTCCACAAATAAAAGGAAAACAAAACAAACTAGAAAACCAACACTCAAGTCAAATAAGGAATCTAAACATTGGAAGGGAGAAATCAGGGAAACCAGGTCTGTGATCTTCTGCATTAAAATGAACCAAAGATTCGTTTTTTCTTTCAAAAAGAAAACTACTTCTCTAATTGTAATGACCAATCTCATACCCAGAAAAGAGATGAGGAAATGTGCCTCTATTTTTTCCTTGCATAAGGGGGGGCTACATTGCTTAAGACCCTGGCAGTTGTACATTTTCCTAGCTTTTGATAAGAGGAAACTAACAGATGAGGACTGGAGGGTGAAATTTTCTGTTGCAAAAGGAAGTTTTAGGATCTGTGTCTCTGGTGAGAAGGAAAACAACAGAATGATGAGGGAAATTATAAAGATTTCCCTTGGACACATGGAGCAGCAACTCTGTTCCAACACCAGTATTGATGATATTCAAACCCATACCTTCAAAGGAGACTGAGAGGTGAAAATTAAAGCAGCAAGACATGATGATGGCTGAGTTTTTTGTTGGTGTTTTAATTGTTTATTTTTTGTTTTGCTTTTAGTCTCACTAAGGAGACTGGATTACTGAGAGGGAAAAAAAATAAACCACACACAGATAATAGAGAAAATTACATCCCTCATCTCCTCCTTCCACCTTACTGAGCTGGACACAACTGGAATCTGTTTTTAAGGGTGTCTTTTTATTTTGTTAAGAGATGCATCTGACTACTGTAAACTTTTGGTTTTTTATGCCCATCTTGTGGGTTGTGCATTTTCTCCTCTGTGGTATGATGGCACATAGGAGAGTATGAGTTTTCCTACCACAGGACCTGGACTCTAACTCTTTGGTCCATGGGTAGAAAGTTTCTAGGAACCATTCATGTTTCATAACTAGATTTTCAGGAGCAGAATGACAACAAACTTGAAGCCTTTAAATCTGTCCCTATTAGATCATGAATCTAAAATTATTTATGCTGTAATAATTGCACTTGGAAAGGTGAGGGAAACTATGGCATCCAATATTACACAGAATGTCTGACTCAGCTACTGTATTTGTTGGTTTTGCCCATCTGTTTTTTGTTACAAGGAAAGGCTCATTGGGTGAGGTGGATAGAGGTGAGGGACAATATATCTGGAAATGATAAGAAATAAAAACAAAAGGCACCAATAAAACTTAACAACATCAATAAAAGAATGAACTGGAGGCAGGGACACAAATAATAACATCATATTTTTTTTTTGTATAAAAAAAAGGATAGTAACTGCCACATTCCTCCCCAACCCACTGACTCACCTGAAGACAATACAACTATGCAACCTATAGATTCCCAGGTTCCCTGAGGACTATGAATAAAGACAAGAGTCCAAATGAATTATCAGAATCCCTGGGTTGCAGAAGGATTTGGAGAGGATAGCTAGAGAGAACTAGTATAAGTTGGTTAAGGTTTCTGGGGACAGCAGCTGGTGGCTAAGAAATGGTACCAGAAGAGAATCATATTTAATGTGGCCAATTAGCCAACAGCAGACCATCCCAGGTCTTCAGACTCCTCCTAATTGTACTGCTGCTCAGAGGGAAGGACAAAAGCCAGTTAATTCTTGTGGCATATTGTTCCAACCATCATTCTTATGAAAATTAAATGATTTCATAATGCTGCTTGACCCATCTGTCCAACTCTAATGGTAACTTAGGAAACCAGGGAAGAGACAGTTGCCAATAGCACCCAGATATAGACATTAAAATTATAGGCTCATATATAGGTTTACCTAGAATATGGTTGGGGAACTTGCCATGTCAAGGTGAAATGTAGCTTTCTAGGTCCTCATGCCTGGCCCTTTGACTAACTCCAAACTTGACAAGATAAATCCCCTTAATAAAAGGATTTGTTCTATAAGACTTGGACTAAGTCAAAAGGCCATACTGAAGGACCTAGAAGGCCACATGGCTTAAGGCCACAGGCTCCCCACCCCAATCCTAGAATGTGTGTTGGCATATGCTGAGGCTATATTACCACTGGCCCACCAATCCTGAGGAGAAGGAGAAAAGGAAGAACCAGTGTTAATGCTTGCCTTGTGCTGAGCCATGCAGAGTAGGCCTATAATTTATGGATCGTTATAGATTTGTCATAGGAAGGGATAGTTAAGGACACCCAGGCCAAGACATTCATTTTGGTGATGAGGAAACTGAGGCAGAGTCAAAATTTTATTATGTAAGGAGGCCGAGATTTAAAATCAAGATCTTTCTTTAGAAATCTAGCATACATTTTACTATAGCATGCCACACTCCATTTCAGTACTGGGTTTTTTTATTGTTGTTTTTTTTAGTTTCAGTATCTATAATTAAACTATATCCCTACTTCAGTCATGGACTATAATCTCTTAGAAGATTTTCCTGAACCTAGAAATCAGGTATCCTCGGTCACTCTTTAACTTTCTTTGTACTAAGCTTATGTGCTATGCAACCTCCTTGAGGTCAGGCACTACTTCATTTTCATCTTAGTATTAATCCATGCACTTACTATGTCTTTGTTGCATTGAATTCAATTGGAGGTTAATATATAAAATTTTAGAATTGAAAGAGCCCTTAGAGAATATCTTGTTCAGCCTCCTTGTTTTACAGATGAAGCAACTGAGATCAGAGAGTGAAGTAGCTTTACCCAGCCCCACTACTAGTCATAGGTAGTATATCAGTTATATCAGACTTCATGACCACGTTTGGGGTTTTTTTGGCAAGGGCACTGGAGTGGCTTGCAATTTCCTTCTCTAGCTCATTTTGTTGATCAGGAAACTGAGATAAACAAGATTGAATGACTTGTCCAACGTCACTCAGCCAGCGAAGGTCTGAGGTCAGATTTGAATTCTGGTCTTCCTGACTCTAGACCTGGCACTTTATCCACTGCACCGCCTGGTAGATCCTGAACTTGGTATCAAGTCTCTAGAATCCTGATCATGCAGCTGCCCAGACACAAGGACAAAAGCAAGATGGTTCTTGTGCCGTGTTGTCCAGACCAGCATTTTCAGTGATTAAGTGATTACATAAAGCTGCTAGGTCATCATGAAATCACTTTAGATTTCCTCACAGATCTACACATTTTTCTTAAGAAGTGGAGAAAGACTTCAATGTGAGGAAATAAACAAAACAACTACTTTAATGGTAGAACAAAAAAAAAGCTTCAAAATATTTTTATTTAAAATCCAATTTATATTGAGTCTCATTTTTGGAAGTCATCTTGGCTTAATAGGCCAGTTTAAATTATCCAGGAACATTTAAGTTGCTTGACCTTTCATTTATTTGGAGATTTGGGGGAAATGAATCATTTTGCTAATTTCCATTGCCTTTATTCTTTAGCCCATTTTAAGCACATTTGTTCCCTGGGGCCAGGATGAATCACAAACCAGCAGAAGCCCTCAAGACTACAGGTTCATTATTGTTCACCTACACCGGATGAGATGTGGATGTAACTCATATAGATAGACTCTTGACCATTCCCTTCTATCCCCCACTTCTCATTTGCTGCTTCACAAAGAATTATTGTGCTTCTATTAAAACATAGCTCATTACCAGGGAATGATAGGTAAACTCCCTCCTTACTTCTGTTTCATGGAGTCCCTCTCTTTCTTTAAGCTCCACTTCCTGAAGTCCCACTTCTGAATATTTCCTCATTCTCCAATAGCTTCTGGATTTCCTCCCAAACTAACTAGTATTTTAATACTGATTTTGTATTTATTTTTGTATTTAAGGCACACACACATAGCCATATATTCATATATATGGCTATGTGTGTAACATGTCTGTATATGTATATCTACATATAAATATATGAATCTGTGTGCAGATAGATATGGATAGATAGATATGTACTTTCTCTCTCATTAAAATTGTTTGTACTTAAATCCCTGATGCTGAGCTCAATGCCTAGTACACAGAACTTAAGTGCCTTCTAGATTAATATGGAAATTTGAAAGGGGGGAGACTTTGGGAGAAAGATAACAACTGCCTGTTGTTCTTGTTTTAGTTGTAAGCTCCCCTCAATGGCAGTGTTAAAGAGACTCAATGACCACCAGAAAAGAGTACTACAGCGCTAATTTGTCCACTGTTTTGGAGTCCTATTCCAAAGTCTTAAGGGCCTAAAGTCTGTGCCAAAGAAGTGTGACATCTGGAAGCTTCTATCGTACTGGAAAGACCAACTAGTATTGAGTATTAGCCATCTAGAGTCTATTTCTGTTTTCTGCAGACCATTCTAGCTAAGCACATGTAACAGTAAACACTCTGAGACATCAAGAATGGCCAGCTAGCACAGGTTCTTAGATATCCTTTTCTTAAAAGAAAGCAACTTTTGAAGGATCACCAATCTTCTTTAATCACATATACCAACAGAGAAAATACATAAAGACAAACAAAGACCAACATAAAGGTCTTCTAACTGCCTGACCATAATCAATACATACATCACAGATCAACACACAGATCCAATTGTCTGACTGTTACATACATACATAATTACCAGAGAGAGAAGTGCCAACATCTGAGTTTTCCAAGCTAGATGGGAGGGGCTCCTCAATGACTACCCAAAGTCTCATTTGCCACAGGAACCTTTTTCTAAAGAAAAATCTCACTTCACTCACTTCAGAGTATACATACACTTTTCAGAGCTGAAGGGCATCACTACCCTCATTAGAAATTAAGAAAAGATGTGGACTTTCCTACAAAACAGGCCTCCCCTAATCAAGCTTCCTTGGGCTCCACCTGAGGCCCATTAATGGGTAGGGAAGTTCTTTAACTCCCATTAACATAAATCTCATTAACATTACAGCATAGTGAGATTCATTCATTACCAGCTGACTGGTAATCCACTGATTAATTATTTGAAAATCCATGAAACAAATAAATAAAAATATTCTAGAGGTAGGGTGGCAAACAAATGATTTACTGTTTAGTCTTTTTCAGTCAAGTCTGACTTTTTATGAGTTCATTTTTGGATTTTCTTGGCAGAGATATTAGAATGTTTGCCATTTTTTTCTCCAGCTTATTTTACAGATTTTACAAATATGGAACTAAGGTAAACAAAGTTGACTGATTTGCCCAGGGTCACACAGACAGTGTGACTGAGCGTCCGAGGCCAGGCTTGAACTTATGAAGATGAATATTCTTGATTTCAAGCACACAGTTTTTAGATTGTCATTAAGCATTAACTGCTGATACTCCAATTGTGAGATATTTATTGAATGACTAATAACTGAATAGATTATTAGAGTCAATGACTTTGATTTTATGAACACATACCTGTATATATATATGTTTATGTGTATATGCACATAAATATATATGTATACACCCACAAATATATTTGTGGATGTGTATTAGTGGGTGTATACATTGGCAACCTAAACTTGGGTTAAAAGAGTCAAATAAGTCAGGTGATATGTAAATTCATATTGACTATTCCCTTAAAGCTAGCTGAAGCTAGCAAACTTATGCATATAAGGAGCCAAAATGTGAATTCTGACTGACTGATAAAAAAATGATGTTTCAGAACAAATCCCAACTCAGCATGTCTGTGTCACTCAAATTTATGATTTCCATATATATTTAACTATATTAGGAGAAAGGAATTTGCTTAATTGAATACGTGGTAAATACAATAAGATAAGAGAGTTGACAAAGTGTCAACCGAAATTACAATCCAAGATATCTGTGTTTTTTTTAACATTCACATGCCAAAACATAGTATAAGTTCATAAATTTTACTACATTCCATCATTCAAGGCAGTGTGTACTTACGGGTCTCATCCTTAGTGGCCTTAAACAAAGGAAAAATGTTTTTAGTCCTATCTGACCTTGTTGACATAGGAAGAGGTATGTTCTTGAGTTTACTCAGAGAACAAAGAAGCTATTAGACCAAGGAGTTTCTTTGGGTTGAGTAGTTCAGAGTCTGACCCTTATTGAGGTTGAGATGATATGAAATGATTATCATCACACATACATATGCACATACATACATGCATATATATATATATATATATATATATATATATATATATATACACATACATATACATATACATACTTGTTAATATGTATTTGTTGTTTTCCCTTCAAATCACAAGCTCCTTGAGGGCAAGGGATAGTTCCCCTTTGTCTTTTTGTCATTGTGCCTGATATGTGTGTTTGTCTTTCATTGAAGAAGAAGACCATGCCATCAGAAAAACAATGACATGACTTGCACTTGACTTTGTTGGAAGGGCTGTGCAGATCATCAGCCTCACTTCTCTTCCAGAGCCATCTGAATCCAGTAACCTGATATTCATCAGGATGACTGGAGATGACCCAGGATGAGCCATTTGGGGTTAAGTGACTTGCCCAAAGTCACACAGCTAGTGAGTGTCAAATGTCTGAGGTGAGATTTGAACTCAGGTCCTCCTGACTCCTGGACTGGTGCTCTGTCCATTTCACCACCTAGTTGCCCTTGTGCCTGATACAGTTTAGGTGCATAACACATGCATGTTGATTGACCTTCTTTGTATCAATGAAACCAGAAGACTAAAGGAAGCAAGTTAGTGTGAATAATGAATCCTGAGACTGAATCACATTGTTTGAATTCACACTGAATATTTCTACAGGAAAGGAACAAATTACCATATTTTACTTTTGATACCATGAATTCTAATATATGTCACCACTTCACTGAATCTTTAATTCATACTAATTGACATGTAGTTGTAGCAAATAGAAGGGAAAACTTAAAAGTTTCTCATTGGAGAGGTTAATGAGGTTGAGAGAGCTAATATTTCCAAGTATCTACAAATTGAAATGTAATTTCTTGGGATATTTAGTTATATTCTCATGCAGTGCTCATAAAGAACATTTGAAAGAAATTACCACAAAGATTATTGCAACTTATTTAACAATATCTATAGAGATAAAGAAATTCTATAAAGAACTCAATAAAATCTTCCAAATCAAGTCAAGATATATTTTAATACTTAGTGACATTGGTGCAAAGGCTGTGATAACATAGAACAAATATATTTTAAAAAATTGTTTGGGAGTAAAAAATGAAATGTCAAATGTGAAGCCTCTTATGTGGATATCATTACTGCCAAAAAACTACATTGAACAGCATCACACAATAGAATTACTTATATATCAATGGATTAGAAATTATTGGTTATCAAAGGAAGAATCACTTCCAAATTAATTCCTTGTGTACAATTATAAAAATCAAGATCAGGACTAAATTTAAGAAAAAAATCATGAAAAGTGGTGTGCATCTAAACTTCCTTTTGGAGTAATTAAATTAACTTTTGAAACAAAAAATGAGGAGAGAAATGTATAAAAGAAAAAATATCAAATCAAACTATTTTGAATATTGCTTAAGAAAGTAAATTTCTTAAGGAAGTAAACCAGTTATCACCATGAAGGAACCAATGTTGTTTAGAAATTATCATTCTCAGGAAATATTTGATCTAGTTACCAAGCAGAATATAGTTGCTAAGGGCAATACAAAGTTAAAATATAAACTTATTCATAAAATATTACAAAGGTATAAAGGAAGATGGTGAAAAAGTTATGAGTAGTAATCATTTGTGAAGAACAGGAATCATTGGAAGGAAAAAAATATTTACAGAATCCATGGACAGATACTTTTAAAAGGCTAGATCATTCCAAGTTTAAGGATAAAACTGAAAGGGGTACAAAACAGCGAAAATGTAAAATATCTCTCAAGAATTTCTATAAAATTCATTTCTTCATCAATGAGAGTAGAACCACAATATATGAACTATAATGTAGCATTCCATGGTTTGTCACATGAGGAAGTAGAAATGTCCTTTAAAAATGTAAAGAAGGCAGAGCCAAGATGGCAGAGTAGAAAAACTCACCTATGCTAGGTCCGAACCCACAGCCCATGGATTTCCTCTAAAAAGAACTCCCAACAAATTCTGGAACAGTGGAAGCCATGCAGCAACACAGTGAAGGAGATTTCCGTTCCAGAGAGCCCTGAAAAACTGATCCCAAAGGTCCATTACGCCCGGGACCTGAGCGGAGCCCGCCCCTGCCCTGGCCACGGAGCTGTGCCCTGCCCTGGCCCCGCAGCTCAGAGAGGAGCCAGCAGAGCCCAGCAGACGTCAGGGACAGAATCTCCAGTGGCCATGAAGGTCCCTCCACCCACGGACTTGCAGGTCAGTGAGAGAGACGGGCTGAGAGGGGAGTGGGGTGTCTCCAGGACTCGGACCCCCTCGGGAGGCAGTGGCATCAGCAGCCAGAGGCTCCCAGAGCAGGCAGGAGCTCAACAGCAGCTCCATTACAAAAGGTCTCTGCATAAACCCCCTGAGGGAACTGAGCCTGGGAGGTGGCTCTGCCCCAACCTGAGAACCTGATTTAATCTTACCATGAATAGCAGCCAGGCCTGCTGCCAAAATCCCTGAGGCTGGGGAGCA